>WSUE01000207.1:0-67955 GCA_019633535.1 Tulasnella sp. JGI-2019a
CCAAACAGTATTGAATTGATTTAAATACACCATTACATTATCCTGTTATTTTGGGGGCCCAAGTAGGCATGTAGGTAGTCAAATACATTACATGGGGATTTTGACCCACTCTATACAACACAGAGAGGCTTACTGGTCAGTACTGCTTCAAACACATCATCTTTATGCCCTACACACAATTGCAAAAGGTTGAGGGCAATTGGAGGCAAAATGGTTGAGATATTAATCAAATACAGTGAAATGTGCAAAAGAGCAGGGAAAAAAAGGAGAAAACAGACCATAGTAAACTCATATGAGACTGTAATGAACACTGCAGTTCACCTCAAAATATCATCCATCAGAAACTGAGATGAAAGATATAATTCAAGATTATTGCTTGCAATTCTGTTCATTTTATGGTTACTATGAGAAGCTTTCATATTATGTTTAATCCTTGATTGATGCTTAGACACCTTATATACAGTTATTTGTAGTAGACAATAATTCATTGAAAATGATATTCTAACATGGCAAGCATTATAGAAGAAACCTGAATGGGCTGTCCCTCATGATTGTGACTGACATGGCAGGAAAGCATGCTACTGAAGGAAAGCCATCAACTGTATGTTTGTCATGGTTGGTTGCCACCAACCTTGCCCTTACATGTGATCTTATCAAGGTCTCCATCAACAGGGACCTGACTCAGGAACTGGCAATATCGGAGTTACCAGACTTAACAGACTTAACATTCTAGGAATTAGCAATGATGTCACTGGTGACATCATCTGCAGCCTGCAGTAGCTATTATTAGAACTGCAGTGCACAGCACTTATATTTAGTAACCAGAGGCTGGACTAACTCATTGCATGACTTAGCCAGAAGCTGCAGTAGTTATTCTTAGATAGAAGCAGCAACCACAGTTCACAGCAGAAGCTGCAGTTATCACAGCTGCAACTGCAGCCTGGGAATAACTGCAGGTCCTTAGGGTATATAAGGAGGGGGACCAGAGCTGGTCTCAGTTCCCCATTCCACCCTCTTATTGCTATCACAGTGAATACATCTCTCTTACTCTCATCACAAACCATTTGTGTGTTGCCTCCCAGCCCTCAAAACATTATAAACAGTGAGCAGGACTCAGTTGACCTGAGCACCTTCCTTATCAACATCTAGAACATTGTGAACTGACAATGTTGGTCAGTGTGTGATGGCCCCAACATGGTTGCATTTGCATGATACCAATATCCCAACAGTTAGATGGCCATTCAGCATTTTCATGCACATGTTTGTGATTGCAGTTTGGCATAGTTGAGAACTAAAGGGCATACATGTATGTGACTGGTGCAATGCTCAGGTAGTGTTGCCATGAGCCAGGCTGAAGCAAGGTTCATTAGAGTAGCTTGGAGATCCTACAAGCCCAAGCTTGACTGAGGAAAGTCAGCAAGTAAGCTTGTGAGCCAGTCATATGTCAGGCACTGTGGTTCCCATCTACTAAGTTGTGTGTTCAATAATCTATAAACTTGGCATTGCATCCACCCCAAGCAACAGTTGATGAACCTGAAAACACCAAGCACATGCCCTCACCCCTCTTATTGATGTAGCAGACTTTCTTATGTATTAGTAGGAGGCCAGTCTTACATTGGACTGTGTCTTGATATAGTAGTTTATAAGGGTGATTCCCTCTCTTGATAAGACAGGGGCAAGCCATATGATGAGGTATTGTCATGACCATGTGTGGAAGAGACCTACATTCAACTGCTCATGATTTAAGGGTTACTTTGCCTACCATCAAGCTCGGCGTC
This sequence comes from Tulasnella sp. JGI-2019a, assembly GCA_019633535.1. Taxonomy (NCBI): domain Eukaryota; kingdom Fungi; phylum Basidiomycota; class Agaricomycetes; order Cantharellales; family Tulasnellaceae; species Tulasnella sp. JGI-2019a. The sequence continues at coordinate 1,779 of WSUE01000207.1, forward strand.
GTTGTCTTGTCTTGCCATTGTCCTGGGTGCACATTAGTGTCATCACTCCGCAGAATTAAAGTCGATGGCACTAGGTCAAATTTCGCAATGATGATCTGGCGACTTATGATCACCTTTAGTGCTTGTCACTCCAACCGTAGCATGTTCATACGAGTGGTAGGTCTGAATATATGTATATCACTCAGAAGCCAACTCGGCGAACAATTTTCTCATCTCTTCTTCCTTCTCATGCCGATAATCTCGAATATCGGCATAAGTGTCAATCCAGGCGAGACCCCAAGCTCCCGATCCAGTCAAGGTACCGCCCAGAACACTCTTCTCATACGACTCGGCATCGTATACACGCTCCATCCGACTTCGTGTTGGTTGCGTATCCGTTCGATCTGACGGCGGAAGATTCCCGGCTTCAGAGGAGCGAAAATACCGACATATGGGACGGGGACTTACAGTGTGTCAGACCCGTATGTGGTTCGTATACACCCTTGACACGTCCATCTGTGGTGGATAATTTGGATGTTTTTGCTTTTCGCGGGGCAGCGCCAGCATCGTTATCGCCACCAGTCGGACGCTTGGCACTGATTCTCAGGGCACGGAGGGCGGATTGAGATAAGCCTTCTGTTGAAATGACTGGAGCAGGAGGAATAGACAGAGCTGGGGCTGGTGGGATGGGTACAGCCGAGCCTGCGGTCACTGATGGTGGTACGCGCAGGTGGGCTGGGGTGCTGGCCCGAGGTGTTCCGGGTGGCGGTCCTGGTGTACTAGGAGCCACAGTTGCGGGTGTTGTAGGAGCTACCGCAGCTGCCAGCACCTTTTCCGTTGATGTGGACGTAGAAGGTCCACTAGTGCCCTCTAGCCTCTCCTTTCGCATCTTCGAAAACAGCGTATTCGACTCGACGACTTCTTGCGCCATCAAGGCGAGCCAGTTCTCCTCCGTCACCCCATCCCTCCCCAACGCTGCCTTCCTGCTGCTCGGCATTTCACCTGCGAACGGACCTAAACCAGCACCGCCAAAGAAGGTCGTGGGTCCACCGGTCTTGTAAACAGCTGAAGCGCGGTCTGCCGATGTTTGTGGGCCTTGGTTCTGATCTCGGTTTTTGTCAGCGTTTTGAGATGCTGATGGCGTCTCTTGAGGTTCAGGATGAGGGTCCCCTGGCTTAAAACCTTTGGCAAGGCATTCTTCTCTAGCCTTCTGCTCGTAATAGTCGTCATCGACCCATCGGCCGTCTAGCAGATGGAAAGTTAACGTGAAGTCCTTTTTCGCAAACATAGGCCCCAGATCACCTCTGACCAACTTGGATCCGCCCATCATGAATGCAGTCCGCGCAGTAACCATGGTAACGATCCGGCTCCGGAGATTCTGAGAGAGGATCTTTTCGGCAATTAAGATCTCCTTTTCGCTCTGCGTGAGCGTGATCTTGACGAGGAGCGGGTTGCGCCTGAAGTAATATAAGGAGTCTCGATATCCTGTGGCGCGTGCAGCTTCGATCGATAGCATATATTTCTTGTGGGGATTCGGGCGGATGGCAGATGTGAATGTCGAGCCTTTGTACTTGCGACCTGGATGGCTGTCAGAGCTGGCAAAGAACGATAAGTAGAGTGCTCACCACCAAGAAGGTTTCCGAGCTTGTCGACTTTGGTCTCTCCGTCCGTATCTTCAGGTAAGAAGAGCTCCTCTCCGTCCGTCTCGTAGCGTACGCCGTCGATTTCGCGGAACCATTTCTCCTCTGCAGGATCTATGTATACGCAATAGGTTCAAAGCAACGCTTGAGCATAGTCACCAAACGAAGACCTACCTGCACCATCAGTCTCCACGTCCATCGCGTCTGGTGTGCCAGGCATAGTCGAACCTTCCCTGCCGCTGTCGTCTGGTGTCCCGCCAGCGTTCGGTTGAAAGTTTGGGTTCTTGAGGACAATGGAGAAGCCACGTCCACGCCCTCCCCGCGATCCTCGACCTCCTCTGCTTCCTCTGCCTCTGCCGCGTCCACGTATCGTGGCTCCGCGCGTTCCTCGAGCCCGCCCACGCCCTCGTCCACGGGCCACCACAGGCGCGTCGCTCTCACCCTCGTCGTCACTCACGTTGTCTATAACGCCTTCTTCATCTTCATCTGGATCAGTCACTGGCCCCTCCTCGTCCTCTACTGGTCTCGGGATGTGGTCCTCTGCATCGGAGGCAGATTCTTCGATCATTGGCTAGGATTAGAATTCAAGTATATAGCCTTTGCAAAGTGTCGCAAACGTTCCTCCCTCAGACTACTGCACTAAATTCCACATTCTACAATACGATCTACGATTTAACAATGAGATGAAAGGAACCAAGATATGTGTACATGATAAGGAGATGAGAGATCATGGTAGATCATGAGACATATGAAGTGCGAGGAGAACGCGGCCCGAAGCGTTCAACGGCCAGAGTCGGAGGGGGTTCCAAGACAGGGGATGGCTCAAGCATGGGGTTCGCTGTTATGAATATATATATTAGCAAGCCGCACATACTTGCAGGTAGCTGTATTCAACTTACGTCTCCACGACGCCCACGACGCTGGATGGGGATGTCCCATTGCCACCTCCTCCACGATTGGTGGAAAAGGCTCTGACTGCCCAGGTCGCTTTGTCATCTTCTTCTTCTTCTGTTGTTCCCGCCACGCAGGCTTGACCATCGGAGCATCCTGTGCTGGGTAGATGTGCTCATCCTCCTCGTTGATCTCGACGACCTCAGGGGCGGGTACTGCATGACCAGAATGCGCTCCAGTGCATGCCGACGTTCCGTGGGGTGGGACCCTATCGTAAAAGAGCGCATATTTAGTTTTGGTTACATTCGCAACGGGTTGAATTAGCTCATACCAGTCGGGGTCGAATTCGCCACCTGGACCGTACTTGCTCTTCACACACAGTAAGCAACCGATTTCGCTGCAAAAGGTGGGGTTAAAAGATAGACGGTTGGGAAGGAGGTGATGTCTTACTGTTGCAGAGCGCGCTTCTCTTCTCGCAGCTTGCCAACTTCTTTGAGCAGCAGACGGACTTCGGATGAAAGAGCTTTGCTAAAGTCATCAAGGTACTGTACGAGGGAAAACGGTAAATTTCGGGAGATATCATCGTTGGCCTTGTAAAAACATACGTTTTGAACATTGAAAGGCACTTGCTCATGGGCGGTCGCCCTGACAGCTTCGAGAGTCTCAACATGGCGGCGATGGCAGTCGGCGCGCATATCTATGCAAGCCCGGATCAACTCACAGTTAGTCATGATCCTCATATCGTCATCTAAAAACGTACCGTTGACGAGATTAGTCATAAGAAGGGCTTGCTCAGCATTCTGCCTGTTGATAGCCTGAAGGATCGCCTCGATGCCTAAAACCAGGGTGAGCAAAGGTAAGCGAAGTCGAAATATCACTGACTTACCAGGTTTGGCAGCCTCGGCAGCGCGCTCCTCTTCTCGGATGCGCTTCTCCTCTTCCCGATCAGCGATAATACTATTGACCATCTCGTGAAGAGTCTGCATTCCCTCAGCCTTTTCGGCTCGTCTTTGATCCTTCACAATCAGCCGCTCCTCGTCCAACTCTCTCCATCGCGCTGCATCCATGGCACGGTCCTGTAGAACGTTGGTGATGTCGTTGAGGCGAGATTGTACCGCAGCGTGTTGTTCCTCGTCTTGCTGTCTGCGATCTTCCCAACGTTCAGCTTCCACGTTCTCAAAGCGTTGCATCTGCTCCGTAGCCGTTTCGCGCTGATGTCGGAGCTCTTCTTCTAACATCCTGATCCGTTCCCGTTGCTCCTCCAACACCTTGTCGTGTTCCTGATCAACCTTCGTGCCCAAGCGGATAATGTGGAACTTCGCAGCTTCTCGCTCGGCGCCAGCTTCCTCCTGTACTTCAGCAAGTCGAGAGATGATGCTTTCGCGATCTTTCGCCGCCGATGAGATGACATCTTCCACGGCCTCTGATGATGCGGCCATACTGTACCGAACGGCTTCCTCGGTGTCGCGATGTGCCTCTGCCTTCGCCTGGGCGAGTTGTTCTCTGTGCTCTTCTCGCAGCCTGAAGAGTTCTTCGCGCCTCTCTTCGGCGGCCCGTTGACGTTGTTCCTCTGCCTCCATGAAAGCTTGCTCTCGCTCCGCTTCGCGCTGGTCGAAGATCGCTTGGCGCTCTTGTTCTCTTCGTTCTGCGAGTTCGATCATGGCCTGGCGACGCACCGCAGCCTCTTCAGCCAAGATACGACGCTGCTCTTCCTGCCATGCTGCTCTCTCTTGGAGAATTTGGAGGTCGGCCGAACTGGTTCCACTGATCGGTCGTGGAGCATGAAGAGAAGTGGGTGGCGATCGGATAGGTGGGGGAGGAACACCATCACTTTCATATTCATCGGTTTCAAACCTGGTCGATGGCGCGCTGACAACGGCCTGGGGTTCCAACGTAGATGTCGAGGACTCCCCAGTCACGACACGCACAGTCCCATCGATATCGATGATGGTTGGCACAATCCTGGTCATTCCCGTATGCTACAGATGAAGGTAATTAGCCACTTTATCCAAGTACTAAGAAACAAGTGAGCTGTGGAACGTACGTGGGGCCTGAGATGGCTAGTGCTCATGGGTTGTGTAATCGGTCCAGGCGGCGGGCTAATCAGGGTCGTGTCCCGTGGAGCCCTAGCAACAACGATGGGTGTTGGTCGACCTTGAGAAGGCGATGTAATTCTGATGACAGATGGTGCAAAGGGCTGCTGCATTGTGATAGGTGGCTGGACGCCCTGGATCCTAACGATGGCCGGTGTGGCGGGAACAGTCGGAGCGGTCGGCGCAAGAACAGGCTCGATCTGACGGTGGCTCATAGAAGTTCCAAAGCGCATGATGGTCGGAAGCTCTTGAGGGGCTGGTGCACCGGGAACTTGGATGATCGTTGGCGGCAGTGCCGTTTCGGTCCGCGTTGGTGCTTCCGCCTCGGCTATAGGCCTCTGAACTGCGCTAGCATCGATACGGACCACCGAAGGCACAGGCATCACGACTGGCGTTGCGACCGGAGGCGGTGCTAGTGGTGTCGCAGGTGTTGGCGCATGAATTCTGACCACAGCTGGAGTACTTGGGGCCATCAGAGGAACAGAAGGCCCTTCTATGCGTACTACCGTAGGGACAGAAGGCTCAGGAAGCATCATTTGGATTGGTTGCGGTTGGGGAGGTGAGCGGGACCGTGATGGCTGAGGAGGGGACGTGATCCTAACCACAGGAGGTATCGTCGGTGGCTGAGGGGTCGGCGCGGGAGCACCCTCGATACGCACAACTGTTGGAGGTGTTGCGCGTCGCTCTGCTGATGTACCAACACGTATGATGGATGGACCTTCGACATGATGTTGAGGACCTTCAATCCGAACGATGGCTGGCGGAGGTGACGAGCGTGGTTCTCCCACTACACGTACAATTTCAGGAATAGGTTGGGCTGCAGGGGTGGCTCCATGTACGCGAATGACTGAAGGTGGTTCAAGTTGGACATGTGCTGGCTGAGTTTGAAGCTGGATAACTGTTGGAGGTTGATCTCTCTCCTGCTCTTCTCTTCCCCTCTCCCTCTCCTCTCTTTCTCTCTCCCACTCCCTCTTCCACTCTTCTCTCTCCATCCTCCACTCTTCCCTCTCCCTCTCTCGCTCATTCTCCCTCGCTCTTTCCCTCTCCCTTTCCCTCTCCCGTTCGTCCTCCCACTCCCTTTCCCTTTCCCTTGCCCTCTCTCTCTCCCGCTCTCGTTCCTCTTCCCGTTCCCTTGCTCTCTCTCTAGACAATGATCGTGACCGGGATGTCGAACCCTCGACAACTTCGTGAGCAGGCACCGGAGCCCCTGTCACTCGGATGATTTGTGGTGGCATAGACTGCATAGGCGTTTGGGAAGTTCCGATCTTTATCACCGTTGGAGTTGCTCGTCCTCGAGGTGAACTGGAACTAGAACGCGACTCTGGCCTTTGCACAACTTCCTGGACAGGTGTCGGAGCTCCTGTCACTCGGATGATCTGTGGTGGCATAGACTGTACGGCTGGCTGGGACGTTGTTATCTGTATCACCGTTGGACTTTCCCTTCGTTGAGGTGACCTGGATCTTGACTGCGACCTCTGCACAACTTCCTGAACCGGCGTCGGAGCACCCGTCACTCGAATGATTTGCGGTGGCATAGTTTGTACGGGCGCTTGTGAAGTTCCGACCTGTATCACTGTTGGAGTTCCCCTACGTTGAGATGACCTGGAACTGGAACGCGACTCTGGCCTTTGCACAACTTCCTGGACAGGAGTCGGAGCACCCGTGACTCTGATGATCTGCGGTGGCATGGCATGCGTCGGCGCTCCGATTTGTATCACCGTTGGAGTCGCCCTACGCTGAGGAGACCTAGAACTGGAGCTGGAACTGGAACGCGATCGCGGCCTCTGCACAATCTCCTGCACTAGCGTCGGGGCCCCCGTCACTCGAATGATTTGCGGTGGCACGGGCTGTACGGGTGCTTGGGAAGCTCCTATCTGTATCACTGTTGGAGTCTCTCTTCGCCGAGGAGACCTGGACCGCGACTCCGACCTCTGTACAACTTCTTGGACTGGCGTCGGAGCTCCCGTCACGCGAATGATTTGCGGTGGCATGGGCTGCACTGGTGCCTGTGAAGTTTCGATCTGTATCACCGTTGGGGTCTCCCGGCGTCGAGGAGGCGATGGTGTTCTCCTCCTGACCACCTCCGGAACCTGATGGGTGATCTCCGGGACCCGATGGATAATGGTGGCAGGGGCTTCGTGGCCTGTGCTTGGCGAGGTGATGCGGATGACCTGTGGTGATGGCTGGTACGGAGAGGATACCTGTATCACAGTGGGGGGCATCGCAGACTCAGGCCGTTCAGCCCTGCTTATCCGACCATGGTCTTCGTGGCCTCCGTGCTCATACTCCCCATGATCGCCATACCTGCCGTGTTCGCTATCCTCCCTGTATTCTCCGCGTCCGTCATGTTCCCTGTACTCTCCGTGTCCATCATGCCTCCTGCGCCCATCATGCTCTGCATAACCACCATGGCCCCCGTGTCCTTCGTGCTCTCTGTACTCCCCTTCGTGATGACCCGGTTGTTGAACGACGACCGACACCCCGCTTGGATGTTGCGCAGAAGGTGACACATAGTGAACACTTCCGGGTGTCTGCATTTGTTGAAGATGGGGGATGCCTGTAACTTGGGGTATTACGGTCTCGGCCCCCGTCCTCATAGGTACCATATGGGGAACGTCAATCCCGGTCTGCTGGGGCCGCATCGGTTGACCTGTGTAATGTTCGGCCCCCGTCCTGAAAGGCACAACATGAGGGATGTCGATTCCTGTCTGCTGAGGTCGCTGTTCCCCAGTGTGATATTCGGTCCCCGTCCTGTAGGGCACGATTTGGGAAACCTCGATTCCGGTCTGCTGGGGTCGCATCGGCTGGCCTGTGTGATATTCGGTCCCCGTTCTGTAAGGCACGACTTGGGGAACGTCGATTCCGGTCTGCTGGGGTCGCATTGGCTGGCCTGTGTAGTGTTCGGTCCCCGTCCTGAAAGGTACAACATGTGGAATGTCGATTCCTGTTTGCTGAGGTCGCTGCTGGCCCGTGTATTGCCCGCCTTCCACAAAGATCGGCTGCGGTTGCGGTTGCGCGAAGACAACAGGCCTATTATCGTGAGTGAACAGTTCTTGCTGAGGGAGTCCCGTTCCTTGGTACAGATAAGGCTGGCCAGAACTGGTGACATACTGTTGACCTGGCTGGCCCAAAACGAACTGCTGTGGCGGCTGCCCTGTTCCCTGGACGCCCTGAAGAACGATTGGCTCCCCCGTCGCGGTCGTGTATTGTGGCTGATACCCAAAACCAGTTGGTGGTCCCATCATGGGAGGTGGTGATCGAACCAGGATTGGTTGACCCATGCCAGTGACAAACTGCGGTGGCCCTGTAACCATATGAGGCTGCCCTGGAATCAATGTGGGTGCTGGGATCACTTGGGGACCAGTTTGAACGACCTGTGGAAGAGGCTGGATAATGGTCGGAGGCTGTTGTCCTGTGGTGTAAGACTGTGCCGGTATGATAAACTGTCCTCCCGAGGTGGATTGCTGCCCTGGATATCCCGTCTGGAACTGTGGAGGAGCGATTCCAGGAATGATCTGTGGAGGAGTGATTCCAGGTATCATCTGTGGCTGAGGAACGCCCGTGTGTACGGGCTGTTGGCCTTCGATGATGACGTTCGGTGGTTGAGCGTACCCCGTAGGTTGTTGCACGACCATGGTTGGAGGACCTTGAGTTTGCCCAGTAGGTGGCTGAATGACCATCGTTGGTGGTCCCTGCATCTGCGGCGGGGGCGACTGAATGACCATTGTTGGGGGTCCCTGAGTCTGCCCCGGTTGAATGACCGTTGTGGGAGGTCCCGAAGTATACACCATCTGTGGGGGAGCGATGCCAGGGATGGGTTGCGCCTGAGGGACACCGGTGTAGATTGGCTGCTGGCCCTCGATTATGACGCCAGGTTGCTGACTATATCCCGTAGGCTGCTGGACAACCATCGTTGGAGGTCCCTGAGTATAAACCGTCTGTGGAGGAGGGATTCCATGAATGACCTGTGGCTGAGGTGTGCCAGTGTACCCAGGTTCCTGGCCCTCGACTATAACGCTCGGCTGCAAAGTATATCCTGTTGGGTGTTGAACAACCACCGTTGGAGGTCCCTGAGTAAACCCGGTATGCTGTGGGGGAGGTATTCCAGGGATGGGCTGCGGCTGAGGCGTGCCAGTGTACATAGGCTGTTGCCCCTCGATCATGATACCTGGGTGCTGAGTATACCCTGTGGGCTGTTGGACCATCATCGTCGGAGGTCCAGTAGGATGGCCCGTCATCTGTGGCCCAGTCTCAAAGCCTTGTTGATAAGGCGCCTGTACGATCATCGTCGGTTGCTCAGGCTGATAACCCGTCGGAGGAGCTGCCTGGATGATGATAGGACCTTGCGGTCCCGTCGCAGTACCCATCATAGGAGGCGCCTGCACGATGAATGGGGGTTGCCCGGTAAACTGTCCACCAAGTCCTGGCTGTGCCGGGGTGATGACATATGGCTGCTGAGATGACGTGGGTTGTTGGATAATGACGGGGGGAGTCCGTCGGCTGCCACGGCTACTGGCGCTCTCCCTCTCTGGTACTACAACCTCGGTGTGTCGTCTGGTGGGGCTCGTGCTCCGACGACTCCTTGGACTTTCGATGCGAATGATGGAAGGGTGAGGACCTTCTGTCCGTTCGCCTCCCGTGGTAACGTTGATAATTGTCTGCGGTGGCGTGCGTCTCCCAGAGTTGATGCGAACAATCGACGGGTACCCGCCAGTGGCCTGCTGACCCATTGGTATCCCAGTGTGAACGTCGACGTTGGGACCGGTGGTGTAAGGATACTGCGTGTGGCTAGCTGGATAAGAAGATTGCGTTTGACCAGTTTGGAGAGGATACTGCGTTGCGCCGGTCGTCGTGGGCTGGATAATGTCGGTGGGCCCTGTCATTTGAGGCTGACCACCTTGAACCACGGTGACGGGTTGACCGGTCTCGGCGGGTGCAGGTACTACGATGGTCTCGCCTGCACCTGTCGGTTGCGGCGGCTGAACGACCGTTACATGCTGTGCTCCGGTTTCCTGAGGTGGTGGGATGACAAGCGGTGGTTGCCCTGCTCCGGTCTGAGATACGGCCAGTCCCTCTCCTCCCACGCCCGTTGGTTGTGGCGCCTGAGCGACAGTCACATGTTCTCCTCCTGGCTGAGGGGGTCCCATCTGTGGAGGCACGACAGAAATCTGAGGAGGGATGAAGAAAGGATGCTGACGTGTGCCGGTTTGCATCCCAGTGTTCAAGACGGGGATGAATCCTGTCGGTCCTTGTTGCTGCACACCCGGCATCCCTGTCTGCACCATCGGTATCATGCCCGGTTGGGGTTGATTGAAGAACGTCGGATCACCATGTTGGATGATTGGTTGCGGGATACCCTGGGGAATGCCAGTCGAGAATACAGGAATTTGTCCATCATACGGTATCCCTTGCGGAATGGCAGTGAATCCAGTTGGGGGCCGACCCTCCTGTCCGGTAGCGAACACGGGAACTTGACCTCCTGGCATGAAAATTGGCGTAGGTGCACCGGTGCGATCAGGGAAGACAGGGATCATTGATGGCGCTCCTATTCCGGGAGGTATGAACGTTGGTCGTCGATCACCAGTTTCCTCTCTAAAGACTACAGGACGATCCGCTATCTGTGGAGGAATGAAGGTAGGGCGCCGTTCATCCTCCCGGCCCTGTCCGATGTCCATGGCAACAGGATAGAAAGGAGGTGGTTGACCCGCCTGATTTGTATGGTCTGTCTGAAGTGGCTGTTGAGGAACTTGTTGCACAGGAAACTGAGGGAACCCGAATGGTGCACCAGCGCCTAGATCTGAACGAAACTTAGACGACAGAAAATCAATGGAAGGATAAGAAACTCACGAGGCGAAAGGCCAACGCGGTTTGCCATTTCATCTCGCAGATTGTCCAGACGAGCGGCGAGGCTGGCCATATCCGCTTGGCGATCACGAGCATCACGCTCCAGCCATCCGTTGAGATCCCCGAGGTACCGAATCACTTCTCGCTGTTGTTCCAGCGACGCTTGCGTATCGCGATCGTTTCGCTACAAAGCAGATCATAGGTGTTAGGAGGAGCAGAGTGATAAGGGAACGAATACAAACCCGTAGTAGATCCATCACGTCGCGCATATCGGGACCCATTTGCTAGATTGAATATAAGATTTTAGGCCAAAGACAAAGCGGAAGCCATAAAACATTGCTTACAGTTGGTTGCCCAGTTGTCACAATAGTAGGGGCTGCTTGTTGAATCGGCGGCGGCATTATCTGTAAAGCTTGACTGATAAGAATTAGCGAGGTGAAAATAAATCATCACTACCCACAACTACTGGAGGTTGCCGTGCACTTTCAGGTCGCCCGGTCCACATACTTTGAGACGGGATAAAGGTGCCTGGAGTTGGTTCGAAGGGACGACTGGGTCGTTGATTGCCTCCGTACCATGTCTGTGCAATGCGGTGAGGAGACGTGGATCCAAAATCTGCGGGCGCGGTTGGCGGACGAGGCTGCCAAAGAATGGTGACAGTTTCAGAGTAATGCACGTATACTCCCAATTTATTGCACTTACCACATCCTGCGGAATATCAGCAGGCTCATAGAATCCAGAAGTCGGACGCTCCGGATGTTGTTGGCGGCGCTGAGCTCTAACTGCATCCATCATATCGATGGCATCTGGACGGCGAGCAGGAAGACGCCCTGCTTCAAGAGGTTGCTCGACAGTTTGCTCCATAGGCCGTTCCATAGGCCGCTCCATAGGCCGCTCCGTAGGCTGCTCGACATACTGCTCGACAGGTCGCTCGACAGGCTGCTCATCTCTTCGTTCCTCAGGTACTTCGAAAACACGAGGAGGTAGACCCAATGCCTCTGTAGGGGATGGCCTGGCGGATGCACGCTTCCTTTGCGCCTCGCGATTGGGAAACCAAGGTCGTCCTTCGTCAGCAAATGGCGAATCCTCTGGAGCAGAAGGCGGGACCGGTAGGAATGCAACTGTTGGACTGAGACTCCTTGCGCGTGGTCGTCGAGGACGAGAATACAAGTTGGGCATTGACGGCACCATAATCTCTGGACTCTGTGAACGTACAGCGGTTTCCGGCAAAGGGAATTGAATCGAAGGCTCCGCATGTTCGGCAGAGGCAGCCTCGTCTGGCATGACAACATCAGGAACAGGCATTCTCGGAGGTGGTGGCATTGAAACGGGCGTGGCCATCCCATAGCGACGTTGCAGGTCCTTCCAGCGCTCTCGTAGCAGGATCTCCTCTAGCGACGATTCTGTTGTGGTGGTCTCAGCTTCTGATTCTGTCTTGGAAGAAGTCACTGTTGACTCTGTCTTCGCCTTCATTGTGGCCTCCAAAACGCGCTGCAAGAAGCTTTCGATGTGACGTAGCGCATCAGGAATCCCGTGGTCTGATTGTGGTTCCGGAAATCCAAAAGGCCTCGCACGCAGGTCATCGAGAACTTCCAAGATTGATTGTTGGTTTCCCAGGAGATTGCCATGTTGTTGTTCAAGTCGACTGAGAGCATCGCCGAGAGCCGACAGACTGATTTTCGGGCGCGGCGCCTGAACTGTGATAGAAGATGATGACGAGGTTGGAGTAGAAGGCGGCGACGACGATGATGTTTCCGAGGACTCCGATGGCGATGAGGGGCTAGGCGTAGGTACTGCCACTTCTGCATATTCTTCCTCTTGAGGCTCTTCCACGTAGTCTTCTTCTGGTAAGGTGTCCAAATCATCAAACTCCGAGTAATGAGAAGAAAGGTAACTCTCGGAGGCGGTGAGGGTAGATGGTGACTTGAGACGTAATGGTGGTGGAGAAGCTGGTATGACGATTGGAGACGGTGGAGATGGTGTTAGCGCGGCTGCGATCGGCGCAGCTACAATTGGCGTTGATGGTGTTGGCGTGACCGGTGTTGGTGTGGCTGGTGTTGATGTGGCCAGTGTCGGCGCGGCTACGATCGGTGTAGCTGGAGCCGGTGTGACCGGTGTAGGCGGCTCTAAAATCGGTGTAGTCGGGATTGGTGTGACCGGCGTAGGTGCGGTTACAACCGGCGTGGCTGGAGTAGGTGTGACTGATTCAGCTCTGATCGGTACTTCCCTGACCGTAGACACTGTAGAGCTCGAAAGGGAAGTCGTTGAGGTTGAGAAGGGAGAATCGCTGCGCTCTGTGAGGGCTTCTCCCTCTTTCTCCAGCTCTCTTTGCCACCTCTGATCCGCGTCGTCGCGCAAGAATTGGGAGAGATCAAAGAGCTCTTCCTCTATCTTTCCCACTTGTGCCGCGAGATTACGACTCTCGTCTCCCTGCCTTTGACTAACATCGTGAATAAATTGCAGCAGCCTGTTCACATCGTGCGTGAGGATTGGGTTGGGCGATTCTGGTTCTTCGACCTCCGATACAATGTCAGAGACGACGGTGCTGAGCGGAGACGCAAGCGATGGCCTGTTGCTGACACGAGACGGAATGGTGCGGAGGCTTGAAGGCGCTGCCGACCGAACGCTTGGCATTGGTGACCCAGGAAGTGGCATAACGATCGGTGACATCCTCTAATAGCAAAAAGTCAATGAGAATATCAATTCAAACTCAATATTCGCTTCAGCAAAGGCCAATACTCACTGAACTAGTTGCTGAGCTCACGGAACCATGGTCACTCTCAGCATGTTCCGATGGCAGGGGCGTCAGAGTGACCATCGAGTCTGCCCAAGATGATATACGTGACGGAGCGCGAGGGACAGCAACCACCTCGCGTACCGTGGACACAGATGATGCCGCAGAGACCGTGGATGCTTCTGAACGGACGTCGATCCTCGGACTGCTCGCATAGGAGATCGTTACTTCAGATGGCATCCTCTCTGATGACTCGTAAGACACTGTGCGCTCCACTTCAAGCTCGGGCAATGCGACAGAGACGGATGAGGGAGAAGGAGCGAGCATAAACGAATCGAAAGAAACATCCGTCTCCGTAGCCCAGAGGGATCGAATGGACCGAATGGACGGCGCACGATCCACAGACGCTGGAGGGGCATTCGGTACTTCAAGAGAATGGATCGACGTCATTTCTTCAGACTCCCCAAAATCCTCAGACTCCTCAGATTCCTCCGTCACCTCAGACTCCGTGGACATGCCCGATACATCCGACATGGCCCGTTCCAGAGGAATAGGCTTAACCTCTGGGGGACTTAACCTAGACTCTTCGGAGAACGAAACCGACGGTGAAGATGGCCGAATAGAAGAGGCTTTCTGCAGTTCAGGAGTATGCAGCGACGCCGCAGATGATATCCATGTTGACATCGTTGTCGTGGCCGGAGACGCCGGGATCGGCGGTAGAGACATCGTCGCGGGGGATGAGGGGAGGATCAACGAAGGCGATGGTGGCATCTGACCAAACTCGTCTGGCATGTCCCTGGTTTGTTGCACCTGAACTTCAGATTCCCCCGTCGCGCTTGACACCGATGGAAATCGTACACTCTTCCTTGAGGAGGCCGTGAAGGTCCGCCGAGATGACATTGAAGGAATTGTCGGCATGATTGATGGCACTGGGCTTCCCATACTAGGCGGTGGCATTCCAGGTAGGTCAACCGAAGACATAATTCCTGACCTTCCAGCGCTGCTGGCGGAATCGACCGACTCGCTCCATTCGGAGGTTTCCATGGACTCTGAACTATCTGAGATCTCTGACGGAACAGGCACGAGAAGAGCATCCGGGGTCGGCAGCGGGGTAGGCATGACTGTGCTTGGGGTAGCTGAGCTAGGCATTATCGGACTCGCCACAACCGGGCTCAGTGGAATGGAGCTCGCTGTGAACGGGCTCGCTGTGATTGAGCTGGAAGGAGCAGAGCTTGATGAAATCGCGCTTGGCGTGGCTGAGCTTGGCATGATCGGACTCGCCATAACCGGGCTCAGTGGAATGGTGCTAGCCGTGAGCGGGCTCACCGTAACCAAACTAGAAGGAGCAGAGCTTGACGAAATCGCGCTTGGCGTGGCTGAGCTTGGCATGATCGGGCTGGCCAGGATCGGGCTCGGGGCGATCGGGCTGGCCGTTGGGCTGGCCGAGATCGAGCTAGAAGATGCTGAGCTGGCCGTTGACCTTGCAGTGATCGAGCTAGAAGATGCTGAGCTGGCCGTTGACCTTGCAGTGATCGAGCTAGAAGAGGCTGAGCTGGCCGTTGAGCTGGCCGTGATTGAGCTAGAAGAGGCTGCGCTGGCTGTTGAGCTGGCTGTGATCGAGCTAGAAGAGACAGAGCTTGGCCTGATCGAACTTGGCGTGGCAGAGCTTGGCATGATTGGACTCAGGCTGGCTGCAATCGAGCTGGGCGTAGCTAAGCTTGGCATGATCGGGCTTGGCATGATTGGACTGGCCATGATCGAGCTAGGAGTGCTCAGACTGAACGTGACTGCGCTAGGACTCCCCGAAGACGACGCGACAGACTCTGTGCCAACCGACATCTCTGAAGGAACGGGAGCAAGCGGGATGGCGGGACTGGGCATGATCGGACTTGGCGGGACTGCACTCAACACAACTGGGAGTGGGACTGGAGTTGGTAACGATGATGAAGAAACAGCAGAGCTAACTCGGGTCCGCTGTGGGCACCAACACTGTGCCGTTCTTCCGCTATCACAATCTGACGCCGTGGTAAAGGTCCCTGAGTGCACCGGACAGGATGACATAGTCCTATACGTGCCGCTGGTCGGTGTGATCTGGCCGTCCACTGTGACGTAGCTCGAGGGCAACGAAGCCGTGATATAGTCCGAAGCCGACAGCGGCTCCGACGAAATGCCTCGAGATGCTGTGGTATACTCCGAGGTTGATGGCGGCACAGATGGGATACCTTGGGATACTGTGGTATATTCCGTCGGTGTTGGAACTTCTGATTCGTCCACCAAGTCATCGCTGACCGCTTGAGACGCTGTGGTATACTCTGTGGGTGTTGGAACGTCCCACTCATCTACCAAGCTGACACTGACAGCAGACTCCTCTAGAGTGGTGCCTGTAAGGGTCGATGCAGTATCGCAAAGCCCAAAAAGCATCTCCTCTGCTGTAGACTCAAAACCGGAAGTCGGTAAGATCCGGGAAGACGTAGCTGATCGATAGGACCTGGACATTTTGGGAGTTGTGTCTTCCGCCTCGGTCTTGACGCCGCCAGATGCTGTGTCATAGGATGTAACCGTAGCGTCCGAGAGCGTCCTGATACGAGTAGGCGTCGTAGGAGTCAACATTTCACCATCAGTAGATGATCGCGTCCTAGTCCGTATCGCAGGCGCACGTCGAGCAGGAGACCTCTTAAGGGTCGATGAGGCCATGGAACTTCTCTCGCTGAGAACCGATGACCTATCACTCGGCGCCGTGAGCAGCGACCTTCCAGTAGTAAACGAGGTACTGTCTCTAGGGCTGGGCAACTCGATGGACGACACCGCTGAAGAGGCAGTTCCCCAAGACCTTTCGCTGGGAATTGACAACATCTCCTCCGAACGTGCACTGGTACCCGAAACTGAAGCATCCTCACGGCTATATCTCTCCGAAAACGCGCTAGTCCCTGAAACCGAGGTATCCTCCCGGCTGGGTCTCCCTGAAGCTGTCCTGTAGCTCTCCGACTCGGACTCTGACAGAGTCTCCAACGGCGATGATCGGTAGGAGGATACTTGTGATAGCGATGGCGCTGCATACGATGGCGTCGGTGATGCATACGATGGCGTCGGTGAGGCAAACGAAGTTGCTGCTGACGGGGTTGACGGGGAGAAGGACCTAGCGGTTTGCGCAATATCGCTAGTCCCGGCTGCACTGACCGACCCTTCGGTTGTGGCATCGCTGTACGTATGAGATGACGAAGCCCCGAAATTGCGCACACGTCTCGGACCGGGCGGCGGACTGAACATAAGCGAAGGCCCTCGTCCAATGGATGCACCAGTGCTAGCGCTGACAGGCCCACCGGGAACGAGACCCAAACTCAAAGTTGTGCCCGACTCGGAACTACCAAATTCCAAAAGTCAGTATCGACGTAGCGATAGAATTTATAGATAGAAGATAGACCGTACCGAGGAGATAGCGTTTCAAACTCTGTCTCTAGATCTGTCATCGATGTCGTCCTCCTCAAGCTCGAGCCTCTGCTAGGAGGAATCAGTCTCAACCCAACATCTACTAAGCTCCTCATAGGCTCGCGCCCCATCGGTGATAGAGCAGAATCATCCGTGGCACGGCTCCTAGGCGACATGAACGAGTCCGATGCTTGAGTCGTCGGAGAGAAGGCGCGCAAGCGGTCGGATACGGACAACGGTTGTGCAGACGAGAAAGGGGAGGAGAGCATGGATGCAGAGGAGACCGTAGGCGATGGGAAGTTCGGGATCATGTCCGTTGGAGGCATGAATGTCGTCGACCTCGATCCGTTCTCAGAAGACATCTCCGAACCCGAACGGATAGAAGGACCTGAGCGCAATGACTGCGTCGGCGACATGGACCGCTGCGTTGACTGCTCAGTAGCTCGAGATAAGGCATCCCTAGGACAGAATAAGGTGCTGATTGAGCATATTTCCCTGCCGGGAGTCAAAGGTATAGAATACGTACCAAATCGCTCCAACCCAACGAACTCTCTCACGGGCGCTCTCCGCGCCCAGACGCTCGACACCATCGCCATAGATTAGCTGGAATGGGCAAAGGAATTCGACGAGAGACTCTCCAGCCTCGTTAAGCGCTGCCGCGGTAGCTATCGCAGCTGTGCTGCCGATATCACCCCTTGCAGATGGATGGCTGGGACTAGGAACACTGCGCACTTCCGTACAGTTCAACAAGTCCAAGGTGACAATGCCACGGCCGCCGGCAGACGCAATCCAAGACAGGATCAGTTGCGTGGGATAGAGCATTGCGCGCGCCCGAATCCATGTGTACGGAGGTGGAGTGTGGACATTGAGGTACCACAGATGCCCAACACGAGCAGGCTTAAGAAAAAGAAGTGTTTAGCTAGAAATCTAAGGAAACGCAAATATAGACCCTGACCTCTTGTCCACTTTGAACGAAGCTACCAACTTCTGCCACAGGGTCGAAACTGCTGGCACCCGCGCTGGACTCGGTGCTTTTATTCTTCGAACCGTCGCTTGTCTCTTGTCCATCTCGACTATCACTCATAATACTCCCGCTAGATTCGGACTCTGACCCAGCAAACAATCTCGATTCACTGGATACTGACGGCGGCGCAGCAACCTCCCTGGCCCCTCTCCTGATACTTTCCTGTCTCCTCTTGATCGAGAATAGACCCTCGCTGCTCCTCGAAAACGACGAGGCAGACGGCGACGCGCGATCTTTCCATGCCGCAACGATGCTCCGGACGCTGCTCGACAACGGCGACCGAGTAGCCCTGGAAAACGTGCCAGTGCCAGAGGAAGGCGACAGCGCAGTCTGGGATGCAGACGGCGGTATGATCCTCGTGAAGCTGTCTGACGACTTGCCCGACACGTAGCTTGATACGGAGCCCGGCTTGGTGGGTGACGAGGACCGAGTGTTGGTGGATAAGATCGATCGGGAAGCGACTGAAGAGGTGAATGGTCGAGAGGTCTGAGACGAGGTGAACGGCCGAGTGGTTGAAAGGGCGCGTGACGTCTCAGAAGAAGCAAACGGACGGATGGGTGACATAGTGATTGACGTCTCAGACGCTGCAAAGGGGCGGATGGGTGACATGGACATTGAAGTCTCAGAGGATATGAACGGGCGGACAGGTGACATCGTGATTGACGTCTCGGAGGATGTGAAAGGTCGAACGGGTGACATGGATCGTGAAGAGGTCGTCAGAGGAGAGCGCATAGAGGTTGCAACAGGAGAAAACATAGTAGATGGAGCTTGATGGGTCGCTGAGAATGAAGGCATAGTTGGCGATCGGACATGAGACGAACTCGTGGCATAGGATGGACTCTGAGTATAAGACGCGGATTGAAAGGCCACGGAGGAGAGAGAGGGCGAAGACTGTGAGGCAGAAAATGGAGAGGATGCCGATCGGACGTGCTGGCCATACGACGACGACGAAGATGCCGATGACACTGTATCGGTTTTCTCCTCGAAAAATTTGGCAAGACGGCGGACGGGAGACACATTAATGCCCCGACGAGTTTGGCGCAAAGTCGTAGAGGGCTCGTCAACGGAAGATGGCGGCTCCGAAGACTCTTCGAAATGGCGAGTATCCACACTAGTGGTCGTCTCCGGCGAACTCGGGACCAAGAAGCTTGGAGGCCGACTGGGTTGGTAGTCACGAGCAGTATCCCCACTGGTAGTTGTCTCCGTTGGACTTGCTGCTAAGAAGCTTGGAGGACGGCTGGGTTGATAGTCACGAGGCGTACCTCCGCTGGTGGTCGTCTCCGGCGGACTTGGTGCCAAAAAGCTCGGAGGTCGGCTGGGCTGGAAGTCCGAGAATACCGCGGACGTCACGGTGGACCTACGACTGTTGGTCCCATTTCCGTCCCCGTTTTCTGTCAAACCTCGTGTATGCTCGGAGCGTTCGGTGATCTGGCTTAACGCCGTGCGTTCAAAGTACACTGGGTCAAGTGTACGGGAGTTTAGTTGAGCGAGGATCTCTTCTTCGAGCATCGAGCTCCTCTGATCCTCCTCCCCTTCTTCTTCCTCGTCCTGTTCATCGAAAAGGGCGGATTCAACTTCTGCCTCGTCCTCAGAATACGAGCTATCACCACCGCTTTGTTGAACGCGTTCAGGAGTGTGGCGCGACGCGTATGACATGGTCCGCGAGAGCCTTGGAGGCGTAGAAGGTGTTCGCGACCGTGGGCTGAGTGGCCCTGCGCTGATGCTGGACGCGTCGTATGTGTATGATCGAGGAGAGTCTGTAAATGTGTGGGACGTAATGAGGACCTTCAGTCAACATCGAAATTAACGCGTCTCCAATCTCCAAATTGCACACACCTGGGCCCCCGGACTCTGTGAGATACGTCGTAGCTGCTGATGGAGATAACAATGATGACATGGTGGAGCTTGTCGCAAAAATCAATGGTCTTCTGCCGTTGCCAGATCCCGTCCCGGTCCCACTATCGGTGGGCGGTGGCGAGGTCGACGAATAGCTCGCCATTGGCTATAATAGCACGTTAATGCGCGATAATGAGGATTGGAGCGCACACAAGCTCACTGGGCGAAACGCTGTTGGGGTATAAGATAGTTAGTTGAGTGGAATCGTAAACGCGTGCACGGTTTGTTTTCCTTGATAATATCCCGCACGTGAAGCACCCTGAATGATTCCTCGCCTTTGTTACAGACCAGCACCGCGAACGTTCACCATACAGAGATCTCGTAGTGAAGATTGTGAAATTGTGCAGTATTGATATTAAATGAGCCAGTAAAAACCCTGATGGTATGCTGACAAGACCAATAATCATAGCATATCAGTCTTGCTATTTTTGGAGCATAGCCATAGAACAGGGGGCCAGTAAAGTTACAAAAGCGGGGTTAAGACGTCAAGTGGCCCATCTTAAAGTATGGGATGGATGCTGTGTTCGTTAACAGCAGATATTACAGAAGTGACCAGTGATAGGAGGGACTAACGACAGAGAGGGGTCAGGCCTTCGCATGCCAAGCAACAGAGAGGCCTATATCACAAATGGCGAATGAGCCATTCTCTTTGAAAAGAGCTCGAGAACAGCGCCACCGAAGTTATTTTGGTCCTCATAACTCATTGTATGCAATGGTAATAAGCATGGTGGGCGAATGTGTTGCCAGCTTGCTATTCAAACCCATCAGGCAGAGGCCGATTGCATTTATGTATTTGTGAGCATAGAAGCCTGGCGATTGCCGGTGCTCCGAGAAATGCTTTGGGGCAAGCGGCGACAGGTATGGCGATCAAGATCAGCAAGCAATTTTGAGGCAAATCCGCGTCAGACGAGGTGTTGGGCATTTTTGAAAGGTTTCGGCGATCTCCAGCGACGATGGAAGGCACAGATCGGTGGGACAATATCTTAGAGAACGCGGGCTAAGTCAACCGCAGAGTCGTAGGCATGGGTGACTTGTATAAATGTGTGGCCAGCTAGCATGGTTATTCCAGCTAGGCGCATGCGTCGCAACCAAGAGAGGTGCGGGAGGAGGAAAGGGCAGGGTGATATCAGAAGGAGGGAGGATCCGGATCCGAACTCAAGGACAACATTTGTAGATGCTGTCTCCCCTCCAACCTAGCGCTACGAACCTCATGTCCGTAGAATCACTCGACCTATTGGCTCTCCGCAATGAGCTCGCGGAGATTCTCGACACCGTTTCAACTGTGGCTCGCCGTGTGTACAAGCCGCCAATCATCTATGAGCCTGAAGGCGAAGGGGCGGCCGAGTCAGCTGACGACGAAGGGTTGGTACCAGGCTTAAAGGCATTCGAAGGCACTGTTGAGAAGGAAATAGACGTGCTGGACAAGGTGAATAGACCCAGAAGAATACTGGCGCATCAGACCCTGATGACTTCTGCTCTTGCAGTTCCTGGATCGTAATCCGGGGACACCGTCCTCTGGCCTGTCCACGAACGCCCCGTATTTTACCAGCGTCTGGAAAGAGGTTCTGGCAGCATCAGAGGTTACCGCAATCGGTCAAACCTTTAAAATACAACAAATACGCAAGTCGGCTCTGGACGAGAGACGGTCCGGCAATTGCGGCCTGCATAAGGGCGGCCCTATTGACATGGAGTTGGGTCCTAAACAAGACTCCAATGTCAGTCCTTTATATATGGGATCCCATTTCAGTAAAAGGGAGACTCGTATCGAGATCTGATGCCCAATACCTCAGTCTTCAACCAGTCAACACAGATTACTCCCCCAGGTCCGAACGCCGTCCGTGAAGATCGATGTTGTTACCGATCGAGGGAACACTTGGATTCGCGTGAATACGTGAGTGATGGTGCGCTGTTTTTCACTCAACCTCGCAGATTCAAGATTGTTTGCGAATATATTCACTATTAGAATCAAGAACAACCGGCTACGAGCAGAACTCAATGATATCGATGGCTACGCCGACGAAGACTCCGATGGGACGGACTCTGAAGGAACGAATGGCTCCGATAACAACGCACCTGTGAACTCCCTCCTCCAGATGGCATCTAACCTACTCGCGGCGGCGAGATGCAATCCCATACCTGGAACGAATCGTACACCGAACATCTTCCTACGTCTCACCCGACTCGTTCCAGATAATAATGAGCCAAGGATAGCGGAGACGATCGATGCGCTACGAAAGCTGGGCATCGGCGTATGGTTGGGCGAAAGGCAGCTCAACCTCCAGCAGGCTCGCGCAGAAGATGTAGATTGCACTCTAACCGCCCTGTCACCGACAATCAAGCTCAATCTCGACCTCTCACTTCTCGTCGCCCTCGTCTCTGATATCACGCATGCACCTCTCCCAGCAACAATCGAAGAAGCCGTCAACCGATTTCGACCGCTTGTCAAAAGATGGAACCGAGGACCAGAGACCGCGGAAGACTATCCAGCATGGGTGCTCTCTGGGAATAAGGCGCCACTTGGTGGTGCCGCGGCACATTCTCGGTCCTTGAGCATTCAAGTCGAGCAGGAAAAGCGACTTGGACTGTTGGAGGAATTGCGCCGACGGTTGTTGCCCGCATTAGAAGCGGACGTTGACCCTGAGTTCTACACCACGACCGAAGCTGCTGGACGTTTGAAGGGCATAGTGGACAAGATCGGTGGAACCACCGAAAAGAAGAGGGCTGGGGCATTGACGGGCCTCCTAGGAACGTCCGAGTCTATGTTCTACGAGGGTTCACGGTTCAAGCCAGGCTGGCTAAGGGGGTTGGTGCCACTACGCGTGATCAACGAAGACGCAAGCGACATAGTTGGTAGTCGGATAAGGGGATCCGACGTCTCTACCTTCCAATCCCACTTGGCACAGACCTGTCGTACTGTCCTGGGGGAATTGGATGGATGCTCAACACCACATTCGAGTAGCACGCCTATCAATGAGGACGCTGCCGCACTCGATCAACAACCTGACATCACTTCGACGACGCTAGACAGCTTTGAACCTCGACAAAGCGCAGTGGGCAAGGGTTCAAAAAAGGATAGACATAAAAGGGACAAAGATCTGACCGCAAACTCAGTCTCACCGGCGCTTACCCGACACACCGTTCGTTCGATGCTCCTTGGCGCTGAATCAGGTATGACCACCGTCACGGCAAACAAGACTTCTGTCAGAGCGATCCTGCGGGAGATGAAGAAGCGCGGCAGCTTGGGGTCGAAGGAGAGTTGTCTTGACTCGGGCCATCACGCATCCGTGAATGGTGACAACAACGGCCTATCTGAAAATGAGAGAGAGGTGGATGAAGGCCCTCCCGCTCCTGCAAATGCGGCAATCTGGGTGGTAGAGCCGCGCAGTCTGGCAGAAAACATGAGGGCAGATCGGACAGAGGATTCACCGTCAGACCCTGTCACTAAAACTCCTCCAACAGCTGTCGAAAAAGAAGCGGGATCGCAGGCTCCATTGATTGGGATAAAATGAGCTGAAATATAATCCAAAATATTCTACTCTACAGAGAAGCCGGATATCAGTGTTTACTCTACTCCAGCTCCCCGAGAATTTAACCCCTATAAGTTGGGTGTATATAGTGAAGAAAACCCTCTAAGATCATGCAGCGAAATATAGTACTCGGTTGTCGATGATGGAGTGAACGTCAACAGCCCTCCCTAAACCAGTAAGCAAGACAGTTGGTTGGCTGTCTCCTCCCGGTGAAGCATATTAAAAATCGAGTTTCAGAATATTGCGGTAGGCTCTGAAAGAGGCTCAATGCAATGCAAAATACCCTCTCGACTTCAAATGGAACCGGCTACCTAGACTCCGGAACCTCCACATCTCAAACCTCTCTACGCGATGGCCTCCTCAAAGTTCGCATACGTCAAGTCCTACGAACTTCCAGACCCAATTCTCCCAAATACTTACTTCGTCGTCCGGATCGATGGGCAGTCCTTCCATCGGTGAGGCCGCTGGAATATCTTAGCACCCAAGGATGGGCGTTTACCCAAGGTCCTTTTATATAGGTTTACCGAGATACATGGATTCGAGAAGCCCAATGACCTAGCAGCTTTAGAACTCATGGATGAGGCTGCTAAGGCTGTTATGAAGGCATACCCAGGAGAAGTGGTGTTGGCGTTCGGCGAGAGCGATGAGTACAGGTGCGTTTCCCCCTCATTCACTGCTGAACTAGGCAGCGCCCTACATGCCTTCTTCTGATTCCATACCTATGCTCTGAATATTAGCTTTCTGTTTCGGAGATCTTGTACACTCTTCAACCGCCGTCAAAGGTGCAGTCAGCATCTCTTGGGAGGAACGTCTGACTCAATTGACTGTATTGTTAAAGCAAGATCCTCACAAGCGTCGTCTCAACCTTTACCTCGGCCTATGTCTTTAACTGGCCGGTGTTCTTCCCAAACAAGTCGCTTCAGTCCCTACCGACATTCGATGGCAGAGTTGTGTTATATCCTGGGGGGAAAGATGTGAGGGATTATTTTGCCTGGCGGCAAGCTGACAGTGAGTTGACGGACCTACTTCTTTTCATTGCAGTCGGATCTGATGAGGCTACATTTGTGCCAGCTCACGTCAACAATCTTTATAACACAACGTTCTGGGCGTTGATCCAGCAAGGCGGGATGTCTACAGCAGAAGCCCACAAGAGATTACAGGTGCGTCTTGTAAGGTAACGATTACCCGGAAACTGAAACTGTCTTTGAATCTACTAGGGAACGTACTCTAATGACAAGAACGAAATCTTGCACTCTCAGTTCAACGTGAACTATGCGCATTTGCCAGAGCGATATCGGAAAGGTAGTGTGCTGATATGGAAACAGGTGGGATGCCTTGGCCCTTCCATCCATCAACGCTTTCTCTATTTACCTTCGCGGCGTGAATGAGTGTTTAGGTAGCACCATCGGATCCCGAGTCTAATGACGAGCCACATTCGACATCAGCTGACGACGTGAGCTCCAGCACAGCGACAGAGATAGAATCGGATCCTACTCCCATGGTTGAAGCGTCACCTGGCGGTGCTGGCGCTGTCGAGGACCGGATCACTCGAAAGAGACTGAAGAAGCAGCAAAAGAAGCGGGACAAGGAGTTGAAGAGAGAGGTCAAGGTCGACATTGCCGTGTTGCATTGCGATATCATCGACGACGCATTCTGGGCGAAGAACGACAAGATCTTGGGCTAGCGAAAGTACAACAAAGATTGAGCTTGATCTCTAGTTTTCGCCGGGCGTCTGTTGTTCAGGTTTATGATTCTGGTGTCACCAACCAAATCCATCATAAATGAAGCCCAGACCACAGACCCAAATCATGAGAACGATTTGGAGAAGGTCTTGGAGACTGGTAATGGACAGACCGACAATGGTCCCAAGACGGTATTCAATATTTCGATGGCTGCAAGGCCGACGCCGTGGACTTCTGATGGTCTGCAACAAGATTCCAACTCTACAGGGGATGGGATTCGCTCATGGAGGTGAGACACCGAAGCTGTCAATTGGCCATAATAGACACAGCCAAACCAAATAAGGGAGAATCAAGTAGCAATCGGAGCTGCAGTAACAACCCGCGGGTCCGCAATTATGAATCGCGGGAGATTAACGAGGATCAGACAACCCAGTGCGGAGCTGTTAAATTGCAAAGATATAATGTTCAGTTTTCCTGTCTCAAATATAAACTTGAGAGGAGTAAACCAAACATACGCCACTGCCATCAATCCATTTCCTCCTTCCTTCAGTCTGAGCGGCTTCTGATTGATGAAGCTGCTCAGGGAGAGGATCAAAGCTGGCCATGCGAACGTCCTGCGAAGAAGTTACATTTTGAGCAACGCGTCCAGACATAGTTTCTTCGCTTTCGGTCCTTACTGATTACGTGTCAGCATCGCAAGTCCAGATATTAGCATAGCTCCAGAAGCATAAGCGTCTGTATGCAGGATGGAAACAACGCAGCACTGTCAGCTGCAACGATGCATGTGCAAGGCGTTAGATTGCCGAGTGTGTCGCCACTGACCAGAGTCTGGTACCCATGACCTAGGCAGACAGTAAGGAGTCTCCTTCGTAATATCACGAGGATCTCCCTTGGGGTAACCAGATGTTGTGGAGGCCATTGAAGCAAATGTAATAGTTGGTAGTCCAGGCCGGAATTCGAAACGCCGAGCCGTGGGGCAAGGAGGGCACGTGGCTATACCTCCGGTCTACACGACTTGCGGTACTATCACCACTGCCACAGCCTATGAACGACAGGACCATATTGGCTTCTTCTTGACTCTGAACGAGCGGTCGTACATTCTCTCCTGTCCTTTCTACTCTGCACTCTACTCTTCTCCAACACATGGAATCAGACGGCATATCCGCCAGTGGTGGCGAGAGCTCCTTCTCAGCCAGCAGCGATGCCGCTGACTTTACTACCTGGGATGACCTACTACGACAACAAAATTGTGAGTCAGTGTACACTGGGGCCGCGTCACCACTTTAGGTTGCTTTGCTGCACGGGGCCGGCGTTCTGACCTCCATGCATGCCAATCCTGTTACTCCTCATGGCAGCTATCTACAAACAAAGCGCCAAGAAGAATATTACGCTTGAAGCACAAGTGAAGAAACTTCAAGATGAACTCGAAGTGTGGAAAATGGGTTATAACAACAAAGGTGAAATACCACCTACGCATCCATTCTCTCAGCTGTTGGGCACTAAACCCGGTACGTGTCAGCGAGAGAGAATGAGGAACTCGAGGCCAAGGTTGCGCAGTTGGAAAGCGCGCTGATGGGCGGCGGTGTGAGTTGAGTTCTATTTGGTTAGGAGAATCTAATCTAATCACGAATTCGTTCAGAAGGGTTCTTCGCCCAGGGGTAGAAGAGATGAACTGGAGACGAAGGTCATCAACTTGGAGCGCAACCTGACGGCGATACATGTTAGCTGCACGCACCGAACTTCGTTGTTTGGATTGCTCTAAATCATTCTTGTAGGAGGAGAACCCTTTGGTCATCTGTCTGATCGACGGCAAGTTGATCCTCTGCAATTCTCTCCATTACGGCTGTGCTGACTTGAAACCTCAGGCGACGGGGCGGTATTTTCTGAGAGCTTTCTTACTCGCGGGAAAGAGGGTGGCCGTGCCGCCGCTGCGGCGCTTAATGATGCCATTAGAGCACACATCGAGTTGCACAACACAGGTGTCTCCAACAGCAACAGCAGGAATGCTAAAGATAGGAAGGGCTTCACCAATCCGGCGCAAGGCAGAATAACGTCTCCACAAATCGTTTGCACAATCTACTTCAACCGTGCGGGTCTCTGTAAGACGTTGTTGGCCTACAACCTTTGCACCGCCCAGAACTTCTTGGACTTCTTCATTGGATTCAACCAAGCTAGCCCCCTTTTCACCTTAGTCGATGTCGGCGACGGGAAAGAAGCCGCGGATGCTAAGCTTCGGGGTAAGATTCCATTCTTCAACTCGAGCCGTGAACCACCGCTAACGTTTATCTATTGCCCGCAGAATCACTGAAACTTCATACCCGACTCCCACAAAC
Source organism: Tulasnella sp. JGI-2019a (assembly GCA_019633535.1). Taxonomy (NCBI): domain Eukaryota; kingdom Fungi; phylum Basidiomycota; class Agaricomycetes; order Cantharellales; family Tulasnellaceae; species Tulasnella sp. JGI-2019a. Next base: position 28,848 of record WSUE01000207.1, read on the forward strand.
CCGCAAGGTCTTCTTCGGAGGAACGCACGATAACGGCTACATGCCAACTTTGATGTCCCTCGGTACTGAAGGACACGCCCATAAATTGGTCATCCTGAAAGGTTACGCCAAGATGGCTAATGAGGTCGAGACCTTCCTGGACGATACGGATACCGAGGTCATCTCCATCCCCGGCCTGTTTCTTCAGAAAAAGCTTCCGCCACTGTACCAGCAACATAAGAAGACGCCATCATTCTCCTTCAACGGCGCGGGGACTTACGCTGCTGGTACCAGCGAAGCCGGTAGTGGAGGACGTGTCACTCCGGAGGGACGAGTCAGCCCGATGAAATTGGCTTCTCCATCAAAGAGTCCGCAGAAGCCCAGGAGACAGAAAGCTAACGGGAATGGCGGAAACTCAGGGGTGGCGACCCCTCTCTTCGAACGGCGGCCATCCAGCACGGTCGTGCCTGAAACACGGGAACAAATCCTCCAGTCACCAACTCGCCAACTCGACCCTAATAAGGTGAGGATGTCACATGTCCGCCTTTCTTCTCGCAATGACCTGACGAATATTGAAGCGGGTTACGGAGCGTGAGCATCCACCGTAGGCGACGTTTGATTAATCGAAGCTTGACTTGCAATCTAAATAGAAATCCCGATCCCGTGTAATTCGTTCTATCTTACACCGAATAAGTGCAAATTTGATTCAGTAAGTACACCTCCTGTAGCGTCGCCATGTTCTGACATAAGTCTCCCTGACGCTGGTCTGGATGCGCATCTATAGTCGGTCTGCAAATTCGCACATGATTATGAGTTTTCTGAGTCTCAATTGGAAGAATTTCGTCGAGAGGTTGCTGCGACCCCATGTGCAATCCTGCTTAAACGTAAGTGCATGATGGGCACAGGCTGTTTTGTCCAGTGCCTTATTGGGACTTTAACCCCCCCATGCAGGTGGTTTCTGCAGTTCCGGCCCCGCTGAATGTTTGTATAGCCATCAATGCCCATCGGGCGCGGAATGCTCAAAGCTGCAGACAAACTCTTGCAAATTCATACACCGTAGGTCAAACGTACTCTCTGCACTCCTCCGCCTGATGCATCTGGGTTTTTCTGTTTCAGCCGTCAACGCAACCTCGACCCCTTCACCGGTGGATGATAGGGACGATGATGATGCACCAACATCTCCATTTTTCTCACTCCTTTCCACCTATAACAGTCTGTTTAGAGGATGAATGTTACGGTTTATTGCACTCTAGGTGCAGCTCTCAGCAAGGGTCCATGTGCCCAGAGCCAAGGCTGTACATCGGAAAATTGAATTGTGTACTGATACCACCACCCTCCTCAAGGTCGTTCATGGGCAGGAGTGTCCCGCCTTGACTTTGTTACGGGTGTTTTTCTACATATTCTTGCTGGGTTTTCTATCATCTTAGATATGGAATCTGACAGGCGGTCCACCAACGGTGGGGACCCTTCGATATCGAGTTTTTCCGACGACACCAACTTCACTACTTGGGATGATATGGTATATGCTCAGAGTGGTACGCTTCTGAATCACTCTGGTCATGCCGGATGTCTCTCAAGACTGCGGTGATAGCCATGTACAAAGATAGTGTGAGGAACAACGTCGTTCTTAGATCGCAAGTCGAAAAGATGCGAGATGAGCTGGAAGTTTGGAAGATGGGGTTCAATACCAAAGGCGAGTAATGCATTTATCAGTGGCAAATCATTATATAACTCCCTGTATGCAGCGAGAGAAAAGGAAGAGCTGGAAGCCAAGGTCGCAAGGCTTGAAACGGAGATACAAACTATGGCCGTAAGAGTGCCTTCAATACTTCCCTCGAGTTTCCTTTCTCAATTGTTATGATAATCACAACAGGCGCAGCAAGTCTCTGTAAAGGAGAAGGAAGTTCTTGAAACTAAGGTCGCCAGGATGGAGCGTAGTCTTACAGCAATTCATGTGAGAACAGACATGGTAGCGTCTGATACCCTGCCCCGGCTGATTGTTGAGCAATGTAGGAGGAGAATCCCTTAGTTGTCTGCGTCGTTGATGGTGAGTCCATTGAACACTCGATATCTCAGCGAGCTTGATCGATGCGCTTTCATTGCCTAGGTGACGGTGCTGTTTTTTCTGAGATGTATCTCACTCGCGGAAGAGAAGGGGGTCGCGACGCAGCTGCGGCTTTCAACACGGCCATAAAATCTCATCTGGACATCCACAATGATGGGGTCAACAATGTTATGGGAAGTCAAAGTGTCAGCGATTCCGACGAGTTTAATACCTCTTCACGCCGCATCGTCTCGCCACAAATCCTATGCACCATTTATTTCAATAGAGGTGGCCTGTGTCCCACCTTATTGAAGAACGGGGTCTGCACGGCCCAAGATTTTCACGACTTTTGCATCGGATTCAATCAGGCACTCCCACTCTTCACACTCATCGATGTGGGCGATGGGAAGGAGGCCGCTGATACGAAGGTCCGAAGTGAGCAAAGTGGCGGTAGCCTCTTAGAACGCACATCTCATGCTCTTGCTTTGTAGAATCTCTCGAACTATTCGCGCGTCTTCCACAGACGCGTAAGGTCTTCTTCGCGGGTGCGCACGATAACGGCTATATGCCAACTTTAATGTCTCTTCGCACCGAGGGGCACCTTAGAAAGCTGGTACTCATGAAGGGGTATTCGACCGTGGCATATGAGTTTGAAATGTTCCTTCAAGAAACGGCGGTCGATGTGATGGACCTCCCAGATCTTTTCCTAAAACAGAAGTTGGTGTCAGCTGGTCACCCTCGCCTCCAAAGGCAACCCCTTTCGTTTCCCGGGGTATCACATCAATTTGGAAGTAGTCCCTCCCCTGTAGATGCGAGTGGCGGGCGGCTGCCGGCCGAAGGGCTAACGAGCCCTAAAACATGGTCATCGAATGTCCAGAGTGCGCAGGCTGGCCTAAAACAACCACAATCACTCTCATTTCCAGGGCACAAGTTTGATCCGAAAAAGGTGTGTAGCAGATTGCACCTTGGTTGTGTTTTCACTAATTTCGGTACTATCCAAATCAGTCCGTTGCACGACGTAAGTGCGCATTTGGACTTATTTCCTCCGATACCAGCTCAATACTTCTTGATGATTACAGAAACCCCTCCTCCTTGTATTGCCTTCTATCTTAACCGTACCAAGTGCAGGTTTGACGATGTGAGCTATTTGGACTTGATGTCTGCCTACCAGCATTGGCGATGACCTCCTATACGGGCCCCTCAGTCCGCCTGCAAATATTCCCATTCTTACGAGTTGCATCCGGCGCAAGTTGAAGAATTCAGGCTTACTCTCTCGAAGCAGGCATGTCCAGTCCTTCGTCTCCGTGAGTGGATAGTATCGACGCACACACATACAACGTCTCACACCATCCCTACGCATCGATAATATTTATCGTGATCGCTGCTAGACAACTACTGTAATCAGGGACCCAACAACTGTCACTACACGCATCATTGCCCAGCCGGCTCAAAATGTCCTAAGTTAGCGGCTACAAAGAAATGCGCATTTATTCATCCCAGTTAGTCTCGTATAGTTATTCTCGCCGTGTTGCCTATTTTTTTCTAACGTATACTAACGCTCGCCATGATCCCACCAGGTGACAGTGCGCCTATCCAAGAAGAATCGGGCGCAAGTACCTCGAAGTCACCGTTGGCTTCGCCAAACCTTCCCGCATCATCCGGGCAACATCCAGATGGCACGTCGTACATCATCCCAGCGAATCGTAATAAGTGAACAAAGGTTTTTTTTTCGTCTACCTCATTACTCAGTTTCATGATCATTCCGCAGCCCAAATCCTTAGGCTTGATCTCCGTAGTCAAATTCCCCCATGTAAATCCATACTTCTTGGCCTGACATATATGTACGTGTTATGAAGTGCCAGATCGAACACCAAGGCGCGAAGCTTGATGTAACCAACCCTGACCACGTGGGCCCGTGGACTTGCGGCGAAAACTAGACACCGCCGCACCTTTCAACCACTTGTGGTTACGACGACATCTTGCTGTCTTTCCACCGAAAATACCCAACAAGTGTCTTAGCCTCTAGCTCGTTCTGGTTCTAGCTTATGAACTCTGATGGATTGTCCATCAGTGGTGGCAATCCATCCCCTCCGCCAGATGCCAGGGAAAGCGTCGACTCTCAACTCGATGCTTGGAATAATATCGCTCGCACCCAGGGTGGTAAGGAACTCCTACTCCACATAAAAGTCTTGATTCTTTCTCACAACGTTAATCTGCCTGGTAGACATGTTCAAGGAATGTGTGCGAAAGAACGCTATGCTGCAAGCCGAAGTAACTAAACTGCGGGAAGAGTTAGAAGTCTGGAAGATAGGCTTTAACAGCAAGAGTGAGTTTGTGGGGCGTCGTATCAGCTGGAAAAGTTGTCTAAACATTATCTTTTAGCAAAAGAGAAGGAGGAAGCGGAGGCAAAGGCGCTGAAGCTTGAGCGAGGTTTGACAGCAGTCCATGTATGTCAACACTACGAGCTACCTGCATAGTACTCCAAAACAAGAGCTGTTCTAACTTCATCCTGCAGGAGGATAACCCGCTCATCATCTGCCTTATTGACGGTTGGTCTTACTTATTCGCTCCGCTGCCTGCTCGATAATAACACCAAATGTCAGGTGACGGTGCCATATTCTCTGACAGCTTCCTTAATCGTGGAAGAGAGGGCGGCCGCGATGCAGCTGCGGCTCTCAACGCCGGTCTCAAATCTTACCTAGAATCCTACAACGCCACCTTGTCGAACCATGACAACCGAAGCAAAACCGACGATATGAACGGCTTCTCTACGAGTCGTATCATGTCCCCGCAGATCGTCTGCACCATATACTTCAACCGGATGGGTCTGTGCAATACGTTGCAAGCCAACACCGTGTGCACATCCCAGAGGTTCCTGGATTTCTTCGTTGGCTTTAATCAGGCCAGTCCTCTATACACTCTCGTGGACGTGGGCGATGGGAAGGAAGCTGCAGATGCCAAACTACGCGGTATGCCTTGTTCTGATTTATCCTGTTCTTCTCGTATATTGGGTATAATCCTGACGTTTTAGACTACCAGAATCTCTCAAACTCCATGCACGACTTCCTCAGACACGCAAAGTGATCTTTGGAGGCGCGCATGACAACGGCTATATGCCAACCCTTATCTCTCTTGCTACAGAGGGACATCTCGACAAGCTCGTGATACTCAAGGGCTCGGCAAACATGGCCCACGAGATCGACAGGTTTCGCAGTCAGGCAGCAGTCGACTTGATCACTATCCCGGGTCTCTTCCTCCAGAAGAAACTTGTATCCCCTTCTTTCCTTCAACCCACGATGTCACCGAATCCCTTCTCGATGCCACTTTTCGCTCAACCAAACCTCAGCTACATTACTCCCAACGAAACTGGTTCGAGCACCCCCGAGCGCCAAAACACCCCTGCCAAACAACCGTCACCTACCAAAACTGCTCAAAGAGCCCCAAGATCGAAGCGTGACGACGCTTCATCTTCCAACCGTACCACCACCCCGACCACAACCGTGTCGTCCCCACCCCCAACAAGCGATGGCAAGCATGTTCTACCAGGTTTAAGCTCCCAAGGCATGCCTTCCCCTGTGCATAGATTAGACCCGAAGAAGGTGAGACCCTACCAATTTCCATGTCGAGTTTGTAACCAACATTGATCCCACGATCTCTCGCCAGTCCTTTGGGAAGCGTAAGTCTCTTTCGCGTCCTGTCCCATATAGATGTAGGATGCAAGGCTGATAGTCCATGATAGAGGTCCCTCCCCCTTGCAACGTTTTCTATCTGGGAAGGACGAAGTGCAAAAGCGACGCAGTAGGCCTTGCATCAATTGTTATATTCTCATACCAGCTTTGACAGGGGTTCGGCGCAACTCAGGCTACATGCAAATTCTCTCATGGCTATGACCTTTCGTCGGCACAGATAGAACAGTTCAGGCAGGAGTTGGCGTCGACGCCGTGCCGGTCACTCATGAGAAGTGAGATTTCGCTTGGACTCTATGCGCGCTCTGCTTATGAGTCTGGGCTGTGACAGAGAATATGTGCAAGTCAGGCCCGAAGACGTGTTTCTATAGCCACCTATGCCCAGAAACACAGCCGTGCGCGAAGCTGGCCTCAAATAATTGCAAATTCCTGCATGGTGTGTGCCATCCTCCCCAGTGCTTCGGTTGGTGCAAACTATCTTAATGTATATCTACTTTTCAGATCAACCTGGAGCGCCGCCTACCCCAGGAAACCCTGTCGCTCTTCCACCTCAACTACAAACCCCTACCTCCACTTCTGGTCTCAGCCTCTCAGAAGCAGTTCTCTCACCCAGTCTCCTCGCCAGGAATCTCACTGGCTAATGAGAACAATGCCGCCTCGGACATCCACCGCTCACATACTCTTACGGCAGTATACCCCTCGCAGTCGATCAAGACCCAGCCGCACGGACGCGGACGGATGATTGTTTCGGCTCTCGATTCAGCACGTCTCTTTACTCTCATATGAAACTTGGAATTATGTATTCCGATCCATTATGCAATTCAACTACATCAACCGTATACCACAATTTTTCAGAGCTACGGCTTCGGCTTGATAGCTTCGTTCAATCCCTGTCTCTGAACACAGTTTTCAAACTTGAAGCTGGCGGCTAGGGCGTCAAGGTCGTCCAAAGACAGCCCTTCGAAATACGCTGCATACTCCGGGTATAACTCCTCCGACAGCAAGATGTTACGCAGTACACGCCCGACGTGAGTCGAGACGTTCCACATCGGTGGGTAGCGCTGTTTGATGCCAGGGACCTAAGCCGAGCCAAATGGATAAGCGTATGACAGAGGTCGCTCCAGTACGTAGTATAGGCCGCACCTCTTCCCTGAGCCAGTCCTCGAGCGGTTGGAAAAGATGCTGCACGGTCGAGAGGTCAACACCCCACTCATCCGCTGCGAGCCTCTTCTTCTTTTGCAAGAACGGCTTGAACTTCTTAATGTAAGCGCTCTCGGGTGAAGCGTACACCATCCCTGATAAGACGAATCGCATAGTAAGTTTGCAATACTATGTGCAAAAATCGGACGCAGGCGAACCTTGGAAGCCGATGTCCTTGTATAGCCAAATACTCCAGGATAACTTGCGCTCCTCGTAGATTTCCAGTTGGTCCTTTAAGACAGAGTATCGAACTTTGTTGATATCTTCCCAGTCTTTGTCGTCGTCGGCGTTTGCGTAAACCGGGCCCCATTCACCTGATGGGACAACAACGCGCACGCTGAATAAATGCAATACAAATTGAGTGCCTTTCAAAAATACAAGCACGTACCATTCCAAATGGGGCCACCTGTCCTCTCTTGGAAGGTAATCTTGCGCTCGAACGAACGGAGCATTTTAGCTGCAAGAGAGAATATGTCAATAACGTTCCAGGTTTCACAAGCCCTGGTACAAAATGGCTGACCTTTTTGTTCGGGAGCGCCTGTGTATGGCTCGGATCCAGGGAATCCAAAGGTTGAATAGTCGTGAATCGCGTATACCGAGTTCGGGAGGGGATCCTTGAACCTTTAGGCCAAGAGTGAAAGTTAGCCGACCGAACGGGTGGAATATTGAATATACGTGTCACTACTTTGACATGTCAGCCTAAGAGGGCCAAGTGACGTGAGTTAGCGCTCAAAACCAAGAACCAGCACTCAGAGGTCACTGACAGCGAATGTGTTCCCATCCCAGAACAAGATATGATCGGGGTCGACCTTGCGGATGGCGGCTTCGACGCGATCGTAGAATGCCAACAGGCGATAGTGCTCCTCATCACATGGCTCGTTCAGAGGGTTGTAGCCTGACATCCCACCAGAGTCAGCTCCATAGTGCAAAAACCGCCAATCAGATATCTTAGTGACTCACCAGCAACCTGGAGGAAAGGAAACAAGTCAGCTCAAACATATAACTACGGCGCGAGGTGAAACAAATACCGTACCCATGTGTTACCCTTGTATCTCGCTGCAAGGGCCTCCCATATAGCGACAGTACGGTTCTGAAACTCTATGTGCTCCCAGAACAAGGGAATGTGTATGCCAGTATCTATCATGAGGCTTCTAAGTCAGCGGGCTAGGATTTCTGGAATTAATTTAGACGTTACACACCACTGTGCCAGTCTCCATTTTGTCCTATAGATCAATATGAGTGAGTTATTGTTGGCTAGCAGGCCAGAACAGGGCGATGTGTGCCCTACCTCCGGGTGCTGCGTGCAGATCTGCAATGGAGCCCTCGCATCAGACTAGAACAGGGCGCGGAAATTGTGATAGCGAGTGTCAATACATACCGAGGATGGTGTAGATACCCTCCGCTGCGCACTGTTATAAAACACTTGTTTCAATGAATGGTCTCTCTAAAGAATGAGCTCACCGATCGGGCTTACCAAGTTGATTATGCGGTCGATCCATTGGAAGCCTTTCTCAATGAAGACGCCTATGAAGATGAGTTAGCGCCTGATCGTTGGGCTAAGGGTATGATTGGTAAACTTACCAGGGTTGAAATCGTCCTCTAGGTGTCTGGGGCGATCGTTGACACCGACGCGGTCAGGGATCGTGTCAAGCTCAAAGACAAGGAGACGTACCGATAGTTCACGGCAATTCTACAAGCAATGACGTATCAGCATGCTGACCACCTGGCTGGAGACACCTGAGACACACCTGATGCAGTTGAAGCCCAAGGAAGCGAAAAACTTGGCATCCTCCTCCGCAAAGAAGTATTCAAGGAACTGTCGCATATTCAGCAGAACCTTGTTCAGTCGTATGCATGAACGAAACTAATCAGATGATATACCTTGTCGAAAAAGTAGTTATACTTCTCCTCCCCGAGAACCTTCTTGACGGCTTTCCGCATATACTTCTCGTGTCCAGGGTATCCTGAAATTCAGATTGTAGTAAAGTCAAAAACCAACTTGCACCGAGTTTACATCGACTGGAGCCCATACCGCTACGAGGAGAAAATATCAGAAAAAGATAGTCGCGACGATGACAGGAGAGCGTACGTGATAAAGTTCTCCATGTTGAGATGACCACCTAAACCAGCACCTCGAAGGATCACAGGCTTCCCATCTTCCCCAACAATCTCCCTCCCAGATACCTTGAGGACGCCGGATGGCGCCGGTTTTGAGGCCGCCGGGACCTTCACGGTGTATTTATCTGTAGCTACCTGAGACATGATGATGGTTGCTGGGCGGGAAAGAGGAGAACCAGCAGCTACATCTCTTATATAGGTCGAAGTTAGTCACCTCCGAGATCATACGCCACTTGCTCCATGGGGAAGGAAGCATTTGAGGAGGACATCCGACATCCGGAGTCGGGGTTCGGGGCTGATCTTGACAGGTGAATACGGTGCCTGAATAATAGAGAGGACTCGGATGAACTCGACCTCAGTTCGGGTCTTTCCAACGATGTTATTCCGTGGGTGGTGCACCATCGCTTGGCACGGCGGCGGGCGGATAGAAAAGAACCGGTGAACATCAATGTGTCTCATAATACAATACAAGGAACAAAGGTCAGACGGTACAAAAAACAAAACAACAAAAGGAGCAACCAAATCCTGCATCTAATAACAGAAGCCCAGGATCTTCCCTCCCACGTTCTTATGACGCGCCTCCTCGTGATCCATGATACCGCTCGATGTTGTCTGTTAAGGGGGAAGATGAGCGGTCTGTAAAGCACGTGCCGTGAGGCAGAAGACGTACCAAGATGATGATGCCGAAACCACGCGCTGGTAAGAGTTTGTTCACCCATGATTCGATATCCGACGCCTTCAAATTGAACCGCGGGGAGATGACGCCACATTTGTTGAGCCGACCGTTGAGTTGTATGACGATCTTCCCTGACCGGTGGTCGTCAATGAGCTCAAACTCGCCGATGTAGCCTGTAAGAAGTCAACAAGGTCATGTCAGTACAATGAACTAGGTCAATCTTTCCAGCATATAAAAGGGAGGTAAGAAGATGGGTGTAATCCAGCGCTTTGACGCGTGCCAATCAATTGGGTAAAAAGGAGGTTCAGAATGGCTCGAGCGAGCGCCAGGATGTGCTTCAATGTATCGGATTCATTAAACCGTTGGAGAAGTGGGAGTGTTTTGTTTCGTCCAAGGAGTTACAGTCCGAATATAGAAGGGAGATGGCGATCAGGGGAGCGAAGGTAGTGGGCTTAAACGCACCGTGTTTTTGCATGACCCGCAAGAACCGAACGACGACCTTGGAGCTTGGACGCACGAGCACCTGACGCTTTCCGCGACGTTCTGCGTTCACGATACCATTCTATGCAAGCAAGGCGGACTGGGTTAGTCAAAATATCCTTGGCACCATCATCATCATACAACATACCAAGCAATCATTCTGGCGAAGCGAAGAGCCATCATCCATCAATCATCGCAATGCAAGTGCAATCCATGGTAACCAGACCCAAGCATCACTCACAAGCACTGAGATTCGGACCATGATGGAGAGTAGTGTTAGTTTAAGTCTGAACCGGGGGTGAGGGCGAGGGGACTGGCAAGGAGAAATAAGAAACGAAAGGAGCTCAGAATGAGTGTCGTGCCGTTCAAAGCGACGATTCAAACAAGCTTTTGGGTAGTACCTTGGGTGGCGAGGCCGGGGGAAGAGTCTTGAGGAGTGGAGGTTGATGGGGGACGGTCGAGCGTGAAATGGTTTACTCCCCTGTACCTGAGTGGCTGGATGGTACTATACAGCTGTAAATCTTCCCGCGCAGGAGCTCGATCTTGACCTTCACAAAGCCCCTTTGCACGCCAACCCAATCGACGATCAGACTATCTTTTAAATCATGGTAAGCCTAGCTCTGCCGGTTTGAGATAGGACGTAGGGATGCGCCCGTGCTGGCATCTGGAAATGCGCTCGCGTTGCTGGTCTAATTTACAATCATCAAATCGCCCACCGGTCGAAATATACAGGATACGTCGCTGATTATGGTTCAACTGGTGCTGATAGGGTCGCGTCCGTACTAAAACTGTCAAGAGGGCCTCTCGAGTGCTCATCGAGAAATAGTCAGTCCTCAAGAATCATTTGACCAACGCGACCCTAGACTGAATGCTTTCCTCAGCTATCCCCGCCTCACTTTGGACTTCCATACCAACAAGCGGACAATCAGTGAAGTTGTACGTCTTGGCGCCCAGCTTACGGGCGAAGTAATGGTCACTTAGGGTCACGGTTTCATTTACAGGCCAGCGTCCCCACCAAGCGCCTTCGCAACAAGATCGCCGGATTCACTACACATTTGATGAAGCGTATTCAGAAGGGTCCCGTGCGCGGCATCTCGTTCAAACTGCAAGAAGAAGAGAGAGAGCGGAAGGATAATTACGTGCCGGAGGTCTCGGCAATCGATTACAGCAATGGCATCGATGTCGATCCAGATACCAAGGTCTGTTTTGACCCCCTCACAAACCTAACTGTAGGAGCGTAAGACTGACGTCACGGGATTCTCCTCATTAGGAACTTCTCAAAGCGCTCAACTTCGATTCTTTGCCCGTCAATGTCACTGCACCAGTCACTAACTACGTTGCACCTGAACGTCCGAAACGGCGCGTCGTTCCTGGAGCTCAGTAATTTCGCTCTTGCTCTGTACTCTTCCCATTTGTTTCTACTGTATCCGTTGTCATTCACATCGTATCAAAGCGCTATTTTGTCATGGCAAACGCGTCTATGTTCGACTTCACTTAGCCTCCAGCCGCCATTCGCCAGGCCATACAGGTCCGCCCTTCCCCAAGATACGCAAAGCTAGTACCAGGACGACAGAGAACCTTGTTAATCGCAGATGCGACGCAAGCGTGTACATAACCCCGGTCGGCTCCATCTCAAAAATTCTGTTGGTCTATGATAGTGAAAAAAAATACAAGGCAAGAATCCAAAGTTTGTTCTGCTGATAATGATTAGTCCCGTACAAGCTCTTCCTCTCTCTCAACCGTGGCCCGCAACGCACAAGGCGATCAATCGTCCGGGTCCTCCCAATGTCCAAAGTCCTCCGCTCCACCTTGCAATATCAACCTGAATGCCGTCCAGCCACCGTTTGCAGCAGGCATAACCTTCCACTCTTCCGTCCTGCTTTCTATATCTCTCAGACAACTGGCCACCCACCTCGATCCATCCGTATCCGTATCCTCGATATCCAGCAAATTCCATCCGAGCCACAATGTGTGGTTCCTCCCGACCTGAGCACAGATACCGCGCTGAGAGTGATATCGAACGTTGTATCTGCGGATCATGTCGTAAGGGACGCCCCGGTTGCATAGTTCAAGCTGGGAAGGTTGAAGGTGCGTGTTGCTCTGCGGGTCAAGGTCTAGACATGGTGGCGTGGGGCTGGGAAGAATATAGATAGCTGATTCCGGCGAGTCGGAGCCGGATTCAGAATCGGATTCCGACACGTCGTCATCCGTGTTCGAGTCTTCTTCGTCTCCGCGTAGGCCCCAATTCCGTACTGATGGTGCACCCCAATTTGTGGAAGAACTCAGAGTTTGATGCAGGCTGGTGCGATATGGGGTCGAATTCATCAGCATTCGCCGCGCCCCCTCGTGCTCGTCAGACGACGGTTCATCATCGTCATCATCATCATCATCATCATCCGGGGGTTCGTGCAACCCACAAAACCGGCAGTAACCTTCATCATCGTAAGTGTCCCCCTCCCCACACTCGCAGTAGTCGTCTCCTAGATGCAAATCGACCTCCGAAGCCGGGGCGTATTCATCCTCGTCTTCGTCATCGTCGTCGTCCAAATCGGTATCCCCTCCGGTACCGTTCCCGGGCTCAGAGAAGACGCCCTCCCATGGATCTGCAGGGTTCTCCGTCGCCGGAGAAGGAGGAACAGGTATCGATGCAGGATTTGGGTGGATCGTTTCGACGAGAGACTTGATGATGAAGACCTGGATTGGCTTCAAGCGGATCTTGGCTCGGCAATCTGGACAGGTCTTGTTACCCTTCACCTCTGCGCCCTCATCGTCTTCGTCGGCTTCGGGGTTGAACCACGATTGGAGGCATGGTAGGCAGTAGACGTGTCCACATGGACTGAGAGCCCATGGTTGATAAAGGAGTTCATCGCAAATTCCACAGAGGAGGCCGGAGCGGACGGTTTCCCGGAACTAAAACATATACGACGTTGCGCTAACGCATCAGAGGACGAGCTGGCTTTCGGCGACTTTCAGATGCGGATTACCTGTTTGTTACTTAGCTGCAACGCCTGCACCTGGGCTTGTTCCTTCGCTAACTCCTATCACAATACAGCGAATTTAGTATCGGAGACGATGTGGGAGGGCGTTTGACCCACTTCTTTCATGCGTATAAGCTCGCTGGGGTTTGAAGATGTGCTATCTTTCTTTTTGTGCTGTTGCTGCTGTGCTGTTGGCAGTTGCTGGTCCCAAACAATGATGTCAGACTCCACTTCCATGAATAGGGATAGCACATAGCACACCTTCTTCAACGAAGCTATTTCCCGCTTCAACGCAGAGATGACCATTGCATCTGGTAGCGCCTCAGTGTCTGAAGAAATTTCGACATAGTGACGAGAGCTGCTCGCGTGGGTTGTCGATCGCGCAGGTAGCTTTGGTATCACCAAGCGGGCTGTCGGAGTCGCAGATGCAACTGTCGTTGAAGCCTTCGCTTTGCCCTTTCCCTTCGCACGAGGAGTTAAGGCAGATGTATCATCCTCTGGAGCATCGGCGGTCGCCGCCACCACGCCAAACTCGGTCGCAGGCGCCACTACCGCCGGGGCAACACCCAGACTCCGCCTCCGCTTAGGAGTTTTCTGCGCGGCATTCTTCGGAGTCACATGTCCCTCAGCTTCGTGTTCTAGAGAGCTATCATGGACCTGCGCGTTTGTTAAAGCACCATTGGGCTTTTGAACATCCGCGACCAGGGACGCGGTAACATTCGAAGTTGAACCGGACTCTGAGGATTCAGATGAGCTGTCACGAGATGATGCGCCTGGAAATGCTCCGGGAATGGGCTTCCGAGACCTTGAACGGCCTTCCATCAGAGGCTACAGTGGCGTTACCCGGTTCTGTGAAGGTTCCGAGCCAGGAAGAAGGGGTGAGGTCCAAGTTTAAACGGCCGTTAATTCCGATTATCCCGTGCCCTTATTGACTTCTCTGATCAACATCAGCACAACAGTCTTGGCTCAATCCTGAGCCTCCTTATTGGTACTTCCTTATACACTGACTGTTCAAAAATGGCATCCCACTTGAGCTATCCACCCACGTCGAAACCCGATGCGATCCTCTTAACCCTATTCGCGAACCGGTTCATGAGCGTCGCTGAAGCCATGGGGAGCTCTCTACAAAAGACCGCAATTAGCACCAACATCAAGGAGAGGCTTGATTTTTCATGCGCTGTCTTTGCTCCTGATGGCGATCTGGTCGCCAATGCGCCCTTCATCCCAATTCATCTTGGGTCAATGAGCTTGTCAGTAATATCATCGATGTCTCTGCCAGCACGATCAACTTGTTACTATTTGAGGCGTCGCTCATCGTGTATTATTTGACAGCGCGGTGAAGTATCAGATGCGACTATTAGGCGATGGCCTGAAGGAAGGGGATGTACTAATGACCAATTCGCCGAGGGCTGGAGGAAGGTCAGCAGACACTGTCCGACCACTTCCTACGCATACTGATACCTGTGTGTCCTAGTCATCTGCCAGATATCACCCTTATCACGCCCGTCTTTTCAAAGCCAACCAAAGATAAGCCCAAGCCAGAGATCATCTTCTTCACCGCCTCCCGGGGTCATCACGCCGACATCGGTGGTATCCTACCCGGAAGCATGCCCCCAACAAGTGTAACAATATTCGAAGAGGGTGAGCCTAGAGAAATCATGGAAGAAATGACTAGATCTCATTTCGTCCTTCGGGGTCAGGCGCTGAAATTGTCTCCTTCAAGATCGTTAACAACGGAGTATTTGACAGGGGTGGTATGTTGGAATATCTCGTGGAGCGGCCAGCCAAGTATGAGGGCTGTTCAGGCTGCCGAAACATCAGGGACGTGGAAAGCGACTTGAAGGCGGTCAGTGATACCAACATTGACGCATCTGCCGCAACTAATAACCACTTATTCTACCAGCAAATTGCCGCAAACCATAAAGGCATCGGCCTCCTTCATACCCGTACGTTCTCTAGATTCCTCTACCATCTTTAATGCATACCACATTCACTGATCGGTTCCCTTTCATAACTAGTCATTTCTGAGTATGGACTTGAGACCGTCCAAGAATACATGCTCCACATTCGATACAATGCCGAGCAGTCCGTTCGATCCCTCCTCCGTGACGTCGCGAAGCGTCGCGGTTCTAATGTTCTCAGTGCCAGAGAGTACTTGGATGATGGTTCACCTGTACGTGTCTTTGAGCGACCTCCCTATCTCCCATCTTCAGTTCGCTAAGAAGCCTCCCCAGATCCAAATTACAGTCAAGATTGACGAAGAAAAAGGAAGTGCCTTGATCGATTTTGCTGGTGAGTTTCGTTCCCGCGATTACGCAGGGACTGGGGCCTAAGACCATAAATTATCATGGGTAGGGACGGGACCAGAGTTACGTGGCAACCTAAACGCCCCGATAAGCGTTGTTCACAGCGCGGTTATCTACTGCATGCGGAGTATGCTTGACGTAGACATTCCCCTAAACGCAGGATGCTTGGTTCCAATTGAAAGTGAGTCCTCCGAGTCAGGGGAAATAATTAGTCATTGCTAAGGTGATCTTCGAACAGTCAAGATTCCAGACGAGTCCCTGCTTCATCCGAGCGACACCGCAGCGGTCTGCGCCGGGAATGTATTGACGTCTCAGAGAATTGTCGATGTGGTGCTCAAGGCGTTCCACGCCTGCGCTGCTAGTCAAGGATGTTGCAAGTGCGTGCGTAGCAATTAGCCTTAAACCGATAGGTCACTACCATCTAATTAAACCGTTTAAAGCAATCTCACTTTTGGCCAAGGTGGCAAGGACAAAGATGGATCAGTCCGCGAAGGATGGGGGTACTACGAAGTGAGGCCACCGCGTCTGCCCAGAACTACGTACACAAATGACTAAATTATTTGCCTCCGAATCCCCCTACGCTCTCAGACCATTGCAGGCGGCTCTGGAGCAGGTCCCGGATTTCACGGCGTCTCTGGCGTCCATACGCACATCACTAATACGCGCATCGGAGATGTAGAGATCCTTGAGAGGCGATATCCGGTCCTTATCCACTCATTCGGCATTCGAGAGGACGACGACGCAGTCGAGAGTGGCAAAGGGAAGTGGAATGGCGGGAGAGGTGTTGTAAGGGACATTGAATTCCTTGAAGAGATCAGGGTCAGCATGCTGAGCGAGGTGCATAATATAATTTGTGGGACGAGTTCCCCTAGGCTATGGCCTTGACATCTTTTTGATTTTTGGACAGAGACGTGCACATGCACCGTACGGGCTCGAAGGAGGCGAACCTGGTGCTCGAGGGGTGAACCTCTGGGTCAAGCAGCATCGCCCATCCGACCCCGCCCCTGCGTCGATCCCTCTGAATTCTAACTTTCCTGAATCTAGAGTCGAAGAAAAACCCGAGCAGCCACAACCACGTATCGTGAACATCGGAGGAAAGGCGACAGTGCTTATGGGCAAAGGCGACCGACTGATTGTGCACACTCCTGGTGGAGGGGGATGGGGAACTCCCAACGAAGAGGAGGGGTCGGGCCAGGCCCATCGACATGGAGCTGAGATCGGGTGGGCGACGAGAGGCAGTTGGGCAGAGCGAATTAGCGCGCAGGCAAGCTTCTGACCCGCCTGGCCAGCGCTACGTTCGATAGCCATCTCCAAGCAAATTTTGAAAATGAAAATATTAAAATACATGGCTGATTACTCCGTGGGTTCCACTTAATGAACAACATAGATATGAAGAAGGGGGAAAATCGGTGAAGAGGTTGATTTACTGGACGATTGATGACAATACGTATACTGAACTGTTTCGCAAGTTTAGCTGAGCGTGTGTCGCAGAAGTCAGATGGGGATCTCATGTACTAACTGAACTTGACGCTGTTGGCGATGCACTAGACAACCATTCATCCCTGTGCGCATACCCCCACCCTTAGGCTAACCGCATGTTCAGACAAAGCGACGCAAATTGGGCTAGGATTACAATCGAATACTCCACAGGAAGGACATCTCACGCTTCTACGTGATTCTCAAGGGACTGCAAGAGTGTCGAACATCGCTCGACGCTGGTTATGTGACAAGTGTGCCCGAGTCAACCCCAATCTGGGCTTCGGCGACAATCATCACTACCAAAACCTGCATTTGTGGGAGAGGGAATTATGTTGCTATTCTTAGGCGACACGATAAAGAGGCAAGGCATGCAGTAAAGAAGACACATCCGTCTTCAGCCATCGTTCGTCGGTCTCCGCGGTTTGCGAAGGTTGTATTCTTCCACGTCTTAGATTTTTCGCCTTCTTCTAATGAGCTGACAAATATATAATCGGAGACCTTAGAAGACCCCAGATTTGCTGAAGATATCGAAGAAGTTGGAGCTTGTTCCACCATCTTCAGTTAGTCGTAGCGCAATCACCGACTGGCTGTTACTAATACCTTTTTTATTGTTGTTCAGGAGCCCAATTACAATGACCGCTGCACGCCTATTTCTACTTCATTTAGCGAGGATCTCGAGGATATAGTCTCATCCTTTCAGTTGGCGTCGATGACCTTCCCCTACGGCAACGCCATTGATAACATTGATGACATCCCAAAACACTTGGTCGTCAAAGGTGGGTGGCCGCAAAAAGACAAATGGTCGAGAGGGACATGTTCCTCCGAGTATCTGGCCGTTTTGGTTTGCCCAAGCTGTGGTATGATGTCCCCATCGCTATCACTTCGAAGTCTTTATTCACACGAGACATCGCACAGGGCTTCCCAGGAGATTTGCGACAACGGTGCCTTACTGAAAAACATCATGGAGCACGGCACAAGCAAGCCAGCTGGCGATGGTGAGCTACGCCAGTATGTCCAACTGTATTTCGAGACCATTGGGACGCCCTTCTTTGATATTCCAACCACTAAAGGGGCTCATTTGGCGCTCATTCATGGCATGATTGGTGAGGCTTTGGTGTCTCGGTTTCTTTTGCGCTTGCGCTCACCGAGATCGGGTACTTCAGGGCACTACATCCTTCTCAAATCTGGATATTTGCACCGAGATATCAGCGACAGCAACATTCTTGGTGTATCCGAAATACGAGCGTGGAATGATGACGATTTGACTGTGCTTTACGAGTACGTCCTGCTTCGGTCCTCAGGGCGCGCACCTTGCTAAACCACCGGATTCGTATCAGGTTTGGCATATCAGCGTCCGATAGTATGTGCTGCATGGTTATGGACGGTGACCTGGCGGTTTCACTCAACGAAGGTAACGTAATACCGACAGATGGGGAAATATCCGTACGCGTAATCTATCGTTTCCCATCGCCTATTGCACGACGCTAACGTTCTCTCTTCCCCTTTATTCTTTCGCAGGGGACGCTGCCGTTTATGTCAAACCGCATTCTGCAGCTGTGGTCAGACGATGCGGAGATTATCCACACACCTGCAGATGATCTGGAATCTTTCGTTTGGGTCGGCATGATCAACGCGTTGCGTCACGTCAGTAAGCCTAGTGGAGCCCAACAAAGGTTACTCGACGGCCTCCTAGACTTCGATGTGCGAGTTGTTATACCGCGGAAAGGAGGGATCGCTTCAATCCATAAGGACGGAGCCAAGCATGATCATTTTAGATTGCTGTTCAAGTGGCTTGAGGTCCTCAAGCAGGACCAGTGGCAAAAAGCGGAAGCGGGTAGGACCAGGGAGGATTTCTATCCGTTGTACAAGGAGATGATCGAGATTGGCATTTCCTACGTGCGAGAGCAACGGGACCTTCCTTGGGAACAGATGTAATAGCTTATGGGTCCCATTGTCGCCTCCTCCTTGTAACCGGTTCCCAACGATGTACATCTGCTCCGCCGATCGAGTTAACCGATAATGCTTTCTTGTATCTCGCATAAAGCGCGTCCAAAATATATTCTGGTGTCCTAGCGCTCGCCAAGCAAACGTCAATCCCGTTGATGACTTTAATAAACCCCTCACATAGCCGTTTCTTTCAACTTTACCCGAGATTTGGAAAGAGAAGCTTCAATACGTCCCAATCGCCGGTCGGGTTGTTCTGGATCGCATTAAATGTTGATCTCAAAGCGGAAAATCGAGGGTTACCTTGTCTGGGGAGCTGCCAGTGTACGCCACCCGCCAACAGGCTGTTCCACAAAGTTCCAGGACAGAGATTCCAATGCAACACCTGACACTCGTCACTAATCTGAACATTTCCGGCTAACTCGATTACCTTTGTTGACTTTGATACTATCCTTAAACAATGAATACTATCGTCCCATGTGGTTGTGTGTCCGGAGGGAGCAAGCGAGGCTGAATAGCCCGCCAAAAGGCTATTCCGGAGATATCCGAGAATTAGGCGTCCGTAGAAGCCGCAGTCGCAGTTCTCAGACTGAAGTAGCGAAGTTGATATCATTCCGCGATGACGGCCTTGCTACTACGTCAGGCCTTCCCAACTTAATATACTGGAATTGTGATCGAAAAGATCGTAGCACGATCTGAGTTAACGGTGCAGGCCCATTTTAATAGATTCACTTTTTGGTGAAAACAACCTCGTTAATGATCCGGTCTATCTGTACGGTCTAAGCGACATTTTGATCCCATTCAGTATCGTCGTAACCTCGAACCGTCATTGTGACGCCCTGGATATAATATGTGCTCACCGGTTCCGTCCCTTCCGATGCGGTTCAGCGCTTCGGTTGCTTGTGGATCACCTCTAAGGTCGAGCAATTTAAGTAGCCGCTTGGCCTGTACCACGTCTGTACGATTTGCGATCCTCGGATCGCCTCGGTTGAGTAACCCACTCATGGCCAGCCAGAGGGCATCATTCTTCGCATGCAGCAATTGTAATTGGGTCTCGGTATGATTTTCGTCTGCTATCGCGTCTTGAATGTCATCGTCGTGCAAGTTGGATAGCCAGATAAAACGTCGGCGGCTGTCGCGCGCCTCCTCACTATTATTAGACTTATTATCAGTATCCAAGTGACGGTGATTCTAGGACTGGGACAGGAGTAAGATAAGATAGTGAGCTCACATGAGATTGTTAACGTGGGCAGCGTAGGGCGGGGGTACCATAGGGGTGGGCGCACATATGGTAGGTGTAACAACGAAGACAACGAGTCCGACAGTGGTAATGAGGGATCCGACGCGCATGTGAGTTATTGTTTTTGGGTGCGGGAGAGGGACCTCGCGTATATTTGAAGTAGTATGTGGTATCGAATAACAGCAATGTGATATGAGTTTCCACGAAAATTTTGATTCTTATAATCTCGGTATGTTTGAGCCACGTAAAGGACAACGGCATGGCTGGTGATCTCATGCTCATAGGCGTGCAACGAAGCGAAGGCATGCGCATCGGTCATCGCTCGTTCGTCGTTTGGTGTGGAAGCGATCACAAACTGGCACCAAAAAGTCGCTTCCATAGTCGTGTTGCTGTTTGTCGTGTTTGGTGTAGGTCACTATGGAGCTTAGCACATGACTAGAACGCCTGTACAGACACGCGAGGCCTGAACAACAGCAGCTCGGCTCCAACAGGTAATAAGACAGATGTGAACTGCTTAAGTCATTGATCATCATTCTGGTTGGACATATCGACAGTTCGACTCCGCACTTGCCATGACTCATCGCCGTCTTGGCAACATCGCTAAACCAACTTTTTGTGCATCATATGAATCCATCGGGAGTGGTAGTATTCATTTTATTCGGCTCCGAACCAGAGGGCGCTCAGGCACGCGCCCACAGTCAAAGGGTCTAGGCGGACATAAGTAAGTAGCTCCACCACACTGGACTTCAACGTCTTCTAGTAAAGACGATTATTCGACGCTAAAGTGAGCGCAATCTCCCATTCTGTTGCGTGTGATAGCACACTGACGGTGTTTGTGAGAAGCAGGCCGGCGGCGTTTTAGGATTCAGGTCCCCATCGTCTCCACTGAGCACTCAGAAACTCTAAACTCCCAACAGAAGAAGTGACATGAACAACTCCTCCTCATCCATGTGAGTACAACATCTCTCAGATAGTGACTGTAATTCGAGAGTGGCTGACAAGGGTCTTTCGATTCAGAACGTCAAAGGGGCATGATTCTTCGGGGATTTTGGACGCAATAGCGACGTTGAACTCTGATGAGAACGTCTTATCTCGGAGTGTCTCTACGTTTTTGACGAGTGCTCTTACCTGGGAAACGATAGATTCTGAAGAGTGAGTGTAACGGCAAATGATGTAAAGTATCCGTGATGACTAACAATCATTGTTCCTTCATCAGCGCCTACGCACTCTTCGTGGGCGCAGAATTTGATCCGACTGTTGAGAAAGCCCTCTTTCCAACCCTTCCCGTGGAACCGGTTACAATCTCCCAGCTTCCGGTCGAGCTTCTCATTCGGATCTTCGAAGGGATTCACCCACCCGAGACTTGGAGCGTCAACCACCTCCAAACCCTCGCATCCGTAACGAAACAATGGCACTCGGTCGTCACTTCCACCGCATCCCTCTGGGCAGTCGCCAAATATTGCGGCCCGTCGTCTTCCAGCATAGATCAGGTCACTCTCGCTCTGAAGAAATCGAAGAAGGCCCCACTCTCCGTGATCTGCAACGTCGAGAGTCGGGTACCGAACAGCGACATACGTCCATTCATCCAAGTCATCATTGCCGAAGCATATCGTTGGCGCTCAGCGTCCTTCTCAACCCGCTCGGCTCTACTCGTCTCACTCTACCTCAACGACCTACCCATGCCGATGATCGAACGTTTCAGCTACGCGAATTGGATGACGCGACATACGGCCATTCGAATTGGCGGTGGGGGACGATTACGGGATTTGACGTTGATCGGCTCTGTACCTGCGATGAAGAACCTTGACGTATTATCGCATCTCGAGATCATATGCCTCGACTCCATCCCACTGGCGGGGGATCGACTTCGACAGATCCTCTCATCATGTTCGGCCCTTCAAATTTTGTTCCTCAATCGTCTGAAGGATGGTGGATCCAACTCGGAAGAAGACCCACAAGTCATACGCCTGAATCATCTTAGAATACTCAGCCTCACGACCGTATCACTCTCCACCATGAGGATCGTAATGTCCATCGTAGCAGAAAACCTTACGAAACTGCGGTTCAAGAGCCTTCAAGACTCGACGAGTCAAGAGTTCCTAAACTCACTCGCCCAACCGCGCAGTGGTCTCCAATCGCATGTAACCGCCGCGCTCCGTCAAACGACCAAATTGAACATCAGCGTCAACGACAGCGAGGAAGTCGGGGTCATAAGTCACGGCAAGACGCCCGTGCAGGATGGAGGCGAATCTCTCGCAGGAGGAGGGAACGTCACAGGACAATCATCAGGATTATCAATACTGCTCACGGGAACAAAACTCGACGTAGTGTGGAATCGGTTGAAACCCTACATTGCCGAGAACGTTCCCATCACGCTTGACGTCACCCATCGATTTACCGGCGTCCCCTTCGACCCGGCCCTCCTACACTCGATGAGGTGTTTGACGAGCCTACAACTGCAGTTCACCCACCCCCACAGCGATGGACAGCGAATCCTATCCTATCTCTCAGAACCGTCACGACACACATGCCACTCGGAGACGCCGGATTGTTTCCAACACGATTCCTCGGAGCGTCGGGATCAACAGTGCCTTAGCTGGCCATGCCCGCAGCTGGTAGACATCAAGCTCTCTGCGAGCGCGTACAGAGGTGACGATGAAAACCTCGTGGACTTCTTTACAAAGCGATACGGCACGTCTGTCATACAGGATGAACAACTATGTGTCACCGAGGAGACAAGTGCTGGTCAGACGACGGCCCAGCCACAACCAGCGCTACCCACCGGGATCAGGATATTCGGTCGTAAGAAACCTCCCACTGCAGATGTGGTGTCGAGAATCAGTAACGTCCTAGTGAAGGCTGCCAATGTAGGGGCGGCCTCGGGCTCGAGTTGGAAGGCCTCGGCCAATTTACACTTTTCTTAGTAGCCGCCGTGTTTATACTAAGCATACCAGTATTTCTAAGTTTGCAATATATCAATCCTTAATGTCTTTGCTATACTACCGATGAGCGTCGCTTGTAGCAATCTGAATGAGGCCATGAATAGTATTGTATGTAACATGAAGCAGGGTAGAACAAATGACACCAAAGGGAACCCATCCGAGTCGTGATCACAAGGATCGTTAGCTACTCTTCCTCTTTGGTGCGTCGCCAGTGGTTGTATTCCACCCTCGCCCAGTCGGCACAGTCCAATCCCCATGACAATCCCAGGTCCAATCAGTCTCTGAAATGATCTGCTTCTGGGCCTTGACGAACGCGTCGACGGAACACATGCCATCCTTGTTCTCTGGGCAACCCGAGATGCCTGTGAGTGGCGTAACACCATCATTTATGATGATACGGATCTGTGGGTCGGGAGTCGCTGCACATGATAGCACTGTATGGTTCATGTGTGTTAGATTCAGGGGTGATTCGTGAGTAGTAACAAGTTGGATTAGATGGTACTTACGCTGGAACTGCATGTTAGTGCCGAATGGAGCGAGCCTCGAAGAGTAGAACGACCGGTTTGTGGGGATGTGGTCCGTCGGCAGAGGGCCGGTCGCGGCGAAGTTGGTCAAGTTCAACGCTGTGATAACTGGGCACGCCAAGTTCAAGATCAGAATGCGATACAAGGAATGTAATAAATTTGTTGCCCACCGTTTAGCACAACAACCTCATGTCTATAGGAGAGAAAAAATGTTAGGCAATTTCTTCCGCTCCAGTCTGGGAGTTGAGACTAACGTTGCATCGACGTATAGAGGCTGGTGCAACGGGAACGTGATTGGGTTATCGTCCAAGGTCGAATTCGTCGATGAGTTGTGCGTCTGAATTGGCGTGTGGGTAAGACGCGCTACCAATTCCTGGATATAGCCGATGCCTTGGACGCGAGAGACGGGAGAGCCAAAAGCGTGCCCGTACCTGGCAAGATACAATGTGAGCATAAATTCAAGGTTGAGGGAGTAGCTTTGCACCCAACTTACCAGAAGTACAGATCCAGGCTGTAGAAAGATATGAGTCGACTGTCCGGGTACCAATGTATGGCAATGGGCACTCACGCGTAGTTGAATCCCCTCCATTCTTCCTCCGTGAAGAGCTCACAGAACTTAGAATACCCGAGAGCAACCGTCTATCACGATCCACTGGGTCAGTTCCGTATTGGCGTTAATAATGATTAGCCCATTCGCACCTCATACGCGCACAGCTATTACAAAATTCTCTGTCATTTGACCATTTGAAGGCACCGGAATCCATTACTCACCTCTTGGAAGTTATAAGCATCCCGTTCGTTTATGTCCAGGCCTTTGAACTGTGTCTGCAATCGGTTTGCCGCTTCTTTCAAATATACAGCGATCCATTCCGCCACATGAGGCTTCTGTCGATCGGCTTTTCCCGCTAGATTGGCATTCGGGCATCTGGCAAAAACAAATATGTTTGTTGGGGATACTGAGGTTTCTGTAACATAAGACTCACGTCATGTATGGTGCAAGAGTGTTATTGACCTGACGCCAAGAGCTGTGGTCAGGTAAGGTATCTCGGCGAGACCACCTAAAGAGATGCTTACCCCCCAAGCCTCATAGGTGATACTCTGCAGGTACTGGTCTTCGATTGGGTAGCCGAAGAATCCAACCGCAAAGTTTCGCGCGGAATTCAGCATTCGGTCTCTGAATAAATGTGGCAAGATGAGAGTGGGTAGGACGGTTATTAGCATCTAGGAATAAACCTACTGCGACTCCGTCCGGAAAACGGGCAAGGTGTCCGTGAAGTTCTTTCGTATCACATGTGTTGGTGGGACAGGGTCATGGGACAAGGGGTAAAAGAGATACTTACCTGGAGCAAAAACCCATACTTTATCCGGAGTGATATTCCCAAGTCATCTGATCGAATTAGCGTGCATTTTGTCAGTCGAAAGGAAGCGAGAGGAGCGACTCGTGCTTACACATCTGTTGCCGTCCGAACGGTGTCAACAGCTCGTTTCCAAGGTTGAATTTCCTGCCATAATTGGACTTGTCAGTCTTGCTACCGAGAATGAAATGCATCGCAAGCACACTTACCACTCGTTCAAAAACGCGAGATCGCCTGATGCATTCCATTTGACGCCATCTTTCTTCGCCTTCTTCAACTTGTAACGGAACTGCTCTGGCCCTTCATGGGAGGACGTGGGATAGCGTGCTCCGTGACGGTGCAAGAAGTGCAGACCAGTGACAGTGCAGCCATCGGGAGCTTCTGGGCTTGTTTCTGGGAGACCAAATTCTGACGACGGAACTGAGAACCATGGACTGATCGGATTTGAGAGTTGGTCAACAGCCTGAGCATAGCTTTGAAATGGCGATGACAATTACCTGAGGTTGCCCCAATGCCGAAAGATATCGAAGGCACCCGTTGTTCCACCCTTGGCTCCACCTAGTGATGCTGGCCCAACAAGTTGAGGGGCTCCGGTATGAACTGGGTATGCAGGGGCCGTGGCGATCAAGCCTGGCTCGTTCCCCGTTGGCGTTGGACCAGCATATCCTACATTCGTCGGGAACAGCGATGTTTCCCAGTTGGTCGGCTTTGATGGTGGAAAGTGGAAGATGGAAGATGCGACCGCGGGGCCTATGTGCTGGTTAGCCTGAGTTTGAGAGGATGTAGCTTGTGACAGCGATCGAGGATGAGAGAGTGCCTGGCCTGCGAGGCAGGTCACGACGCCTGCTGCAAAGGTTGCACCGAAGGATAGGCACTTAGACCAGTTGATCGGGAGCATCTTGCAGTTCTTCTGGCATGTCTTCTTGTTGATTTCTATCGTCGGCTGTGAAGCGAGCGCGTAACCTGGGGGAGGAGGGAGTAGCGCATGTTCTTCTTCGGCAGAGATATCGTTAGGATCAGCGTATTGATCATGTGCTATGGGGCGGGCATAGCCACGTTCGGCATCATCTGGTCCCATCGCTGTCTTAGGTTGAAGGAAGGGAAAGAAGGTAAAGGAGGGTAGCGAAGAGGTGCGAAGAGGTATTATGCCTTCGGTTTGGTTTTGAATGGCACGGCCTTCGCGATCGCCCTCAATTGACCCACGTGCACAGCTCCTTTCCTGAGATCATTCCCTCGGAGCATGCGTGCATAGATCCAAGTCTAATAAGTACATAGAAAGCAGCAGTTACCGTCCCTTCATCTTCATCAGAGTCCTCGACAATCTCCAACAAAGCAATCCGGCTATGGCAGCACTCACACCCCCGACTCGAAAGATGATGCCAATCGAATCCGACCCTGCTGCTTCTACTGGCGCGTCTCTTACGAGGAGTAATGTGCGACTAGAGACTGCCGCTACAGCTGCCGCAGCGATATCCGTGGCATTCTTAGCGGCAGGAATGTTCCCTGCAGCTGGGTGCCCAGCGTGTCCTTGATCTAGAACAGAGTGTTCCGGCTCGAGAAGTGCGAATAAGATCGAGGACAGCCCGGTCACGAGGAATTGAGGTATAACCACGAAGATGTTGTGTATTCCCTGAAGAAAGCAGGTCAGGTCTTTTCAAAAGTAAAGAGAGAGAATTACTTACGAGTATAATGCCGGCCTTATCACTGATACCACCGCCACCACCTCCACCTTGCGCCTCGATCATATCGGCCCTCTCATCACCGTCATCACTCTCTGTACTCCGTAAACTCTCTCCACCATTAGCCGCCTCCAAAGTCGACGCCAGCGGTGTAGTGTCTGCACTGGAGTTCCTCGATGAAGCAGGCGTCAGCAACTGCTGAATGTCCGTCTCGCTTCCATCTCTTCCTCCATTGCTCCCAAAAGGCGACCTAATCCTCGGGCGACTCCTTCCAGGCGGAGGAGTAACGGGTCGAGCTGACGGTACCTCGTGCGGTTGATCGGCAAACTCCGCATCGGCACTGAACATGAGCGTCTGTCGTTCGGCGTCGGATCCATCATGCGCATCAGTAGTATGTGGCCGGTGTGAACGATGGTCTGCTAGGGGGATTGGTGCGTCGTCCGTTGGGTCATAGTTTCCCGGTGGCACGGTCACCAAGATCGCTTCGCCCAGCTGATGAAAACCCGCATAAGTAATCAGCTGACTGGGGTATGGAGCGGCTCTACATTTTCGGACCCACCAATGAGAATGGTACCCATTGGGTTACAGCCCAACAGAACCCTGTCAACGTGATCAGCGCGCTTGCACTTGCAACCGACGTAGACAAGCTAAAGTAACAGTCAGCGACTGCTATATTAAAACAGTTTTGCACTCTGAAACTTACTATGTCAAGAACATCGTGATAGCGAACAACACATGGCTGACAGCCCAGAGCGTCGCAAGATGGATCTTCATACCAAGCAACCAGTCCTTGATTTTGACCCAATCGCTGCCCCTCCCTCCACCTCCCATTTCTCTATGGGCGATGTGGGAGTGTGGATGTGGGTCCTCGATGGAGCTTTGCACGACAACGAACGGTAAAATGATGCTGGCACCGAAGGAGAGGATGGAACTCCATAACAATGCACTAGATCCAGCGCGCGTGGCCTCCGCTAAGAACGCGTCAGTTGTCGTGGAAATGTTTGGGTTCAATGCAAGCTTCTCTTTGGTGTATATTTCACCAACCCAAACGGTGGAGAAGAACAGGACGGGGAACCAAGCAATCCATGAGCTAGCACATGCAAGGGGTCGTCAGCTGTAATACTCATTCAGGACTTTCATGCGAGGTGTGTTGAACGCACAAGAATTGGATAATACACTAAGGAGAAACCAGAGATATTAGATTTGAAATGGTATAACAAGGGAACGATACTGACGATTTGGAGGATGACAGGCGGGAGTGTTAGGATGTTATGCCAGATGTCCTTGAATATGTCTAGGAAGCTTCCGCGACCATCCCTTGAAACAACAGTGCATGAGGCTGGTGCTCGATCGACAACACCGGACAAGAAAAATCACATACTGGTTTGAATCTTTTATGAGTACCTTCTCCGTCACGCCAGCGGACGTAAGGCCGTGCGCTCCAACTAAAGACAAGCTCGTCAAGACCGACAAGATCTGCAATTGCGTTTTCCCCAGCCACGGTAACGTTTTCGTGAGGTCCACGTTCCCTCTACAAGAACGTAAATACGAAAAGCGCATGAGTAAGGCGTCGCGCATTGAGATGCTGATAGACATACATAAAAAAGCCTGCAACACTACCAAGCCCAAACATGCGTCCCGCCCAAGCATTGCCGACTTCTTGTTGTGAAGGAGGTAATAAGTCGACCAACAGCGCACGATCAGCAGCCTGCACTAGACAGGAGTAAATATCAGTTGCCAGGCAAGATAGACGCGTCGCATCACTTATACTTACCAGCGTTGATAGAGAAATCGATGCAATAGATCGACCATACGGCTAAGGCAATGGTCAATACGTTGTTCTATCAAGAGTGTCGACGTGTCAGCTGACTATTTCAAGCGTGTCGTATTGATAGACTTACAGCCTTCGTTCCCGCAGCAACGAATATGCCGGAGAACCATCGGGTGAAGCCAAGCAGAAATAATGCCGCAACGCAGACGAGGCTGCCTCCGAGCATGTAAGGCCGTCTTCGACCAAAGCGTGACGTTGAGTGGTCCGCGAGCACGCCAATGAGAGGCTGCATGATCAAGCCACTAAGGGGTCCAGCGACGAAGACTATAGACATGAGCGCCTTGGAAAGGCCCAGCGACAGAAGGTAGGGAGGGGCTGCCACAGACCAAGTTGAGCCTTTGGTGCAAGGTAAGATTACTAGGGCTCACTTACCATAACCCATTTCGACGCTCCAGACTATCTGCAGCCCGAGCATACCAATGGTCAAAAGCGGCATACGAGCCCATCGCGGGCCCTTGACACGTGCAACACCAGACCAGGATCCACCTGCAGAAGAGGCTGAACTAGCTGGGAGGGCCGAGAAGCCCGTCATGGTGAGCCAGATAGGTGAATTGAGAGATAAATCTGGGGGCAAGTAGTAGGTAAGTGGCGACGTTGCAATTCCGACGGGGACACGGACATAAGGCAAGGCTGTACCATCTACTCTCATTTACCTCTCGTACTTTGAAAGCTACCTTTTGT
The DNA here is from genome assembly GCA_019633535.1 of Tulasnella sp. JGI-2019a. Lineage (NCBI taxonomy): Eukaryota > Fungi > Basidiomycota > Agaricomycetes > Cantharellales > Tulasnellaceae > Tulasnella sp. JGI-2019a. The sequence continues at coordinate 57,990 of WSUE01000207.1, forward strand.
GACTTGTGCGGCGATTGAAAGTGGCTTATCCAGCTTGGCAAGCACTGCGTGGAGCAATGGCTGCACCGCTGTCCGGAGTTGTATCGCCATCGCTCAAATTTCGTTCGACCACCCCGATCTCTAGATCCTTTGCTCCTCGAATTGGCGTCCTTTCCTTGGAAAGAGATTGTGCTGGCGATGCTACTACTACCTCTCATTTGGAACTGGCAACGCCTGGCCTTCTTACCAATACATCTAGGGGAGTCATTCCTCACCTGTCATGGGACCATGTCCAGAAAACGACCGCGATAGGCTGGGTTCATGTTCCTTTCGAAACCTTGTCAGTGCTACTCTTCATGACTATTCCCGTGTGTTTTTAGGGAAAAGGATTGAACGCTGTATTTCGCAGTGTAGCCTTGAACAGACCCCGCCAGTCCCAACCTTAGTACCGGGTGACCGACCACTTCATACATTCCTAGGGCTTCAAGACAAGCGCCATATCTTGTCCGTGTCCCTCAGAGATCCGAACGATGCGAGGGAGATACCGCCGAACGGAAAGGATTACGTGTCTGCGATGACCGTTCGTGGCAAGAAACAGGTATGTCATATTCCTGCTCTCACCATGGCGGCACGCACTTATTAGTTGAGCCTCATCAGGTCACAAACTCGGCATATCATGACTATGCTACGGCTGTTAAACCTGATATCATCTTTGCCTTGAGTGATATCCTCATCGTCCCCCAACCGCCCTCCGAGCGGCGCGTTATCAAGAGTTTGGAGCGATCCCTTCGCTGGCTAGCTCAACTTCTCCACTCCACTGCGAAACCTAATGCTAAACTACCAAATATCTTCGTCCACATGGCCGGTGGTATCGACGACGTTGCTCGTGACGACTTCGCTACGGGTCTAATGGAAGCACTGGAAGGTACCGACGCAAGGGAGCTGAAACCTTTGGGTCTTGAGACACTCGAGGAAGGTGTATCGGGATTCTCGGTTGATCTCGTTCCGTTGAAGCACGAGCTCGCTCTCACTCGATCATCCTCCAACACTGGACATGACACGACACAGACATTGATCGACCTCGTCCAGATCTCCCTCAAGGCACTTCCTCAGGGGAAGCCTAGGCTACTCACTGGGGTCTTCTCGCCTCACGAAATCCTGCGTTTCACTCAAATCGGGTTCGACATGTTTGACGCACACTTCGCTCAACGCGCAGCCGACTGGGGAATCGCGCTAGACTTTCGCTTTCCTTGCGGGACGAAGGGGAAGGGGGATGAGGAAACGACACACAGGGAGATCGGCGTGAACCTGTACGGGGAGCAATACGCCATGGACTTCGGCCGACTGGCCGAAAGCTTCCGAGGGGAATCATCGCAGGATCAAGGTGACGAACCAATACCGATTTGCCCATGTATCGCATGCTCTCCACAATTCTCCTCCAACCCTCTCCTACAATCCACTCCCGACGCAGCATGTCACGTGCCTCCAACATCATCTTCGTTCGCTCCATTTTTCACCCGAGCATACCTCCACCATCTCTTACATACACACGAGATGTCTGCGCACACGATGCTAGCGGCACACAATCTCTCCATTCTTTCCAAGTTCCTCGCGGATATTCGGCAATCTATTGAAAAGGAGGGCGAGAACACTTTCCAATCCCAAGTCGAACACTTCCACAAGTACTACCGCCTCCCAGATGCATCGGGGGGACTATTTGAAGGAGCAAAGAGTCGATGGGAAGATGTCAATCTGGCGAGGGGCAAAGGCAGGTTGGCGCGAGAGAGGGCGGCGAAGGAGAATGCGATCGTCGATGAAAGTGGGGTGGTAACTGATCCGAAGGCTCTAAATCAAGTTTCAATGGGGATCTTGGGTGCGGGAAATAGGAGTGGGGTACCACTGGACGTTGTTACCGACTGGGTTATGGGGGGATGAGCGGATTAGTATATATGTGACCTCGCGTTCTTAGTTGGCCGCATGTACAGAACACGATTCTGATCGCCGGATAAGTGCACCCACAATTGTCACATCTATCGATCAGACATGACTAGCGCACTTTCGCCGACACTTACTCCACTGGATGAAGAGAATCTTGAGCTTGCAATGGCGCAAGCGAAGAAGTCTCTCAGTGAAGGAGGTATCCCCATTGGTGCTGTGGTACGCATCACTCTCTCCGATACCATGGATTTCATGCGATGATAACATCATATCTGGACCCCGCGGCTGCTACTCAAAAGTTGTACCACCATGCAACGGGAAAGGTGATAGCTCAAGGGCACAATCAGCGCGCACAGAAATCATCTCTCATTCTCCACGGCGAGATGGACTGCTTGGAATCCCTGGGCCGGATCCCTGACCTGATCAAGGTCTTGAGCGATTGTACTATGTACTCGACTCTAAGTCCATGGTGCGTATTACCCCTCCCGATTTGGTGCATCGTACTGAAAAGGCGGTTCTGTGGGCGTATGGCTGCCCAGCATTATGTGCACCTCCACCATCCTGGTAAATCTCTTGGAACTCGAGCCATCAAAGGTTATAACTCTGATCATCCTGATGATGTGATCAATAGATGTATGGCATTCCGCGGGTTGTCTTTGCGGAAAATAAAAACTTCGTTGGTGAGCTACTAATATCTGTATTAACTCCATGCGATCTGAGGCTTGAATCCGTATCCCTCATTTTGTGGACAGGTGGAGAATCCCTCTTCCTCTCCCCTCCATCGCCCCCGCTCTCGACCGCATACGCAAAACCGAGGATTCTGATCAACGCTTGTTTGAAGCAGGCAGAAGAGATGATGGGCGATTGGATTAAGAGCGAGGCGGGCGCAAAGCTGTGGTGGGAAGATATCGGGCTGGTCGGGGAAACGGACATGCTATGACTATTGGGAGTCTGAGATGTCGCAAGTCGGAAGCTCATCTTATCCAGAGCACGTTTGAGGTCTAGTCATTACCCAATTAGAGCGTTTTCAATTAATAGCACGCATTGAGAATATCGTAGAAAAATGCCGGTAATAACCTGTACGAAGATGCCCTTGACAGAGGGTGTACTTCGTCTGGGCTTGGAAGTTCACCTCCCTCCTTAACTAGCATTCTGGTGGGTGTTGTCTGACCTTCTTTCTGAAAGGTATCTCATTTATTCGTCAACAGGGTGGATTAGCAGGTTCCTTGTCATCTTGTGGAGATATAACGATCGGGGACGACAAATGAGCGATATCCTCGGTGTCCACAGCGTTCCACTTCCCTTTTCGCATCGCAGTGCCAAATGAGCGGCAAGGACTGCATCTCCTTCTAATGTCTCTTCTAAATTCTTGCAGAGTTGAGGCGAGCACCCAAGACATTGTGGGCGCTGGGACATCAGAGATGTTAGCAAAGGATTTGGAGGAGAAATGGAATACCATGCGACAGCACCAACACCCAGGCATTGTGTTTCTTTCTGGAGTGATCCTCAGTGTTCGAGCTGCCTAGTCCGAGTCTGAGTGAGCATATCCCTTCGAGTCCTGGGATAAGTTTTAGGGCGATTTCCATGCCAAGGACCCTGATATATGTCGGTATCGTGCCTCGGTCCGATCTGCGGATCTTCTTGACCGTTGGGCGGCGAGAACACCTTATGAGCAGGTCCAGGAAACCATCTAGGAGACAGAGGGTGACCAAGTTGACGGGTTAAGAGGCAATCCAATGGCGAGTAGTATACAGTGGACGACGTTGCAATTCTGACGGGAACAACCCTGAGCGGGGCACTTGCCAAGCCCTTTCTTGCTCTTCATGTCCTCCAAGAAACAATCTAAACAGGGTGGAGAGAATTGCGTATGCCAGAAGTAGCCACAATCTGGGAGCGGACGTCCGCAACGGACGTCTGCTGGCAGGGACACAGGACCTCACACATCAAATAAGCCACGGCATCACGGCATCGGTGTTAGTTTTGAGGGTATTCGGATTCGGGGCATGCCATCAGTCACCAACTTATAAAATTCATTAACCTTTGAAAAATGAAAATGAAAAACAGCAATTGAGCTTTCTGTACCATTATATTGCATTGTGCTCATTGGAGCACCTGAGATACACCATGACATGTCAGGTGGTGACTGGTACCTGAAGGAGCCTCCTTCATGGCAGAGGGAGGCTGGCCCCTGTTAGGTTGCCTGTCTATGGGTGACTCTATATGGTTAAAGTCTCCTAGTATGATGTCTGGTGTGCAGATGTCTGAGGTTAGGTCTGAGAAGAAACTGACAGCCTCTTGGGTGTCATTTGGAGCATACACATTGATGATTGTGATGGGCTGTTCATTCCTCCATTGGAAGGAGAGCTTTTGCACTCTTCCTTCATGGAGGATATCATGGGCTAGGACTGTTCTGTCCTCCCCTGTGAGATGTTTCTCTATGAGGAACATTGTGCCTGCTGAGTGGCAGGTCCCAGGGTTAGCAAAGGCCCATATCCCTTGATATAGGTCTTCCACCCTGGCAGCTGCATCAGTTGACTCATGTGTTTCCTGAAGGGCTAGCACATCCCACTTATTTGCTCTCATAAGTTGGATGGTGTCATGTATTTTGTTTCAACTTCCTGAGGGACCACTATTGTGGATTCCTCAGATGTTTAGTGTGTGTCCTGACCCAGTTCCTCTATGTTTGCTAAGTCCTTATTGAACTCTATTGTCTCACATTCCATTTCTGGTTATATCTATGTTGACCATAATGATTGTACTTAAGGTTTACTTGTATGTTGATGTTCTCTCAGACACTGACACATCCATTCTCTGATGTTCCCTCTGTGACACTGATGTGTCTTCCTTGGTATGCTCTGAGATGTGTATATAACAGACAAAGTGAGGAGGTCTTGTTCCTCACTTTGCCTCCTGTATTCTCCAGTATAAGTCTGCAGTGACTTCTCTATACAAATCCACTGTTCATAGTCCATAGCCCAAGCACTGAGTATCTTGCTTGCTTCATGTCCACACACCCAAGTCTATGTTCCCACAGCTACAAGTAACCAAGTCATGACATTAGGCAAAGTCACCCTATGAGCCCAATACTACTATGGATAACCAAGATTTCCCACAGCAACCAGGATCCCCACCCCTGGCATTCAGCACCCCACAACCTGACATGGCCTAGTTATTAGCCATGATGCAACAACTTCAAGCCCAAGTGGCACAACAAAATCAAGTCCTGCAACAGGCAAACCAACAGATTCAGCAACAGATGCAGCTTAACCAGCAGCTGCAGCAAGCAAACCAGAACCTCCTAGCAGCAATTCCCACTCCAGCAGCTCCCATTGTACCCCAAGCACAGACCCCACATGTCCCAAAAATCAAGAGATACACAGGTGAAAGAGGTGCACCAGCATGCATCTTCATGCAGCAACTCTGCACTATCTTCAACATGCAACCAGCACAGTTCATAGCAGATGACACCTGCATTCACTATGCACTCCTCAATATGGATGATAAGGCTGCAGTATGGGCACAACCTGTACTCGAAATCATGAATAACCCCCCAATGAATGCACCAAACTGGCATGATGACTGGGATAATTTTGAAGCCCATTTCCTTGAGATGTTTGGAGATCTGGATGAAATGAGAACAGCTGCCCACAAACTCAACCAGCTGAAACACACCACAACCTGCACAGACTACACCATGGAATTCTGGCAGTTAGTCTCAATCCTGGGCTACACAGAAGAAGCACAGCTGAAGCAGAGGTTCTACAATGGTTTATGAAGTGGAGTAAAGAGGGCATTGATAGGAAGTAGATGGCAGATGTTGACCTTTGAAGAGGTAGTCAGGATGGCAATTGAACTGGACAACAAGGTCCAACAAGTATCAGAAGAGACCAGGAAGATGCGGGGGTCACAGCCAAAGCAGCAGTGTCACAACTTGACCAAGTCGAAGTCCGAATCTAACTGTGGGAACTGGCGAAAGGCTGGTTGATGGAAGGTTCACCTCGTGTTTGGTTCGAGGCCCCTGCCTCATGGACTTTGACTGTGCTTCGACCTCATGATGTATCATCTGACTGACCTTGTGACTGCCTCATGTATGGACATCTAGACTCATGCCTTGTGTTTCATTTGTATATATACTATGGAAGTGGGAGGACTTATTCCTCATGCAACATCTTGTATTCCCTCCTGTACCAGTCCACTTCCAATTCAACTCTTATACTCTCTGCCTAACCATTCTGTGCACTGTCTGCACCACTCTACCTTGAACACTGAGGGTGTAGTCCTGTGGTCTTCCATCCACTCGTGACATTACATTGTGTCAGAATGACCACACCACTACCTCCATGCCCTGCAACCACTACTTCCTTTGACAACCAAGAGAAGACCTAGACCCTAATGTCACGAAAGTCCTACAGCAGATTCCTGGAGAAATTGCACAACAACAACAAAATGAGGAGCAAAGGGGTGCATTCTGCCTATTCACGGTTCATCACACTGACAAGATAGAAGCCCTGAGGATATTCCCTTATGGATTCATTCATCAACACACCCACCACTGGGTTACTATCAACGTACTGTACCTTCCATTCCAACTTCAGCTCTGACTCCTCTGACACCTCAACCTCAGAGTGTGACAGCTCCTCTCGATCCATTACACTCATACCCTCTTCTAACATGGCCATGCCTATGGACCAACTAGTGGCCCAGATGGCTGCTATGGCCACCGAAATAACCAATCTCTCACTCGCACTACAAAATCAAGCGAATCAGCTCCCAGCCCCTGCTCCCACATTCATACAATACAGATTCAATTCAAATCCTGCAGCCAACCAACCATCGATCACTGATCATGTCATTAACACCAGGCTGGAGAAAGGGCCAAAGGTAGCAAGTCCAGAGAGGTATGACAGCAAGAAGCGAGGAGAAAAAGCATATGAATTCACCTCTCAGTGCGACCTCTTCCTGGCACTCAGCGCCCAAGCGTTCGTGAGTGACGATGCAGCAATCGTATGGGTGATTGGATATTTAAGCGACAATGCCTTCAAGTGGGCCATGCCAATCATGCAATACATCAGTACGCCCCAGGCCACCATCGATACATGGTCAAAGTTCAAAGTGGCATTCATTGCTGCCTTCAGAGATCCGGATCAGGTCGGGAAGGCTGAAAGGGCCATCTGAACCCTAGTCCAAACCGCGTCGGCTGCGCAGTACACATCCGAGTTTAACTGACACATGAGTATGTTAACCTGGAATGACAACATGCTCAGGTTCCAATACAGACAGGGACTGAAGATGGAAATCAAAATTCAGAAAGCAGCAATCGGATGGGGTACTATGTTGGAGGCAGTTCAACAGGAAGTCATCACAGTTGACAACCTCCTATTCGAAGCCCACCAGGAGGAACGTCACCAGAATCCTCAACCACCCCAACCCCCCAGATTCAACTTCCAACCAGCACAAGCACTGTGTAATCATCAGGGACAATTCCAGTCCCAGCAGCATCAACAAGCGCTGCAGCAACAACAGCAGCAACCGCAGAATCAAGTGCTGCCCCTGCAGGACCCGGATCCTGGTGATAGACAGGCAGGGTCGCTGATGCTTATCGGAAGCAGAGAAGAAGCGATGACGAGAAGGTGGGCTTTGCATGAGATGCGGTGACGCTGGTCACTTCACCATGAACTGCAATAAACCTGGCAATGGACAGAATGGTGGAGGCAGAGGACAGGGAGGCAGTAGGGGAGGCTGGCAAGGCAGCCAGCAGAATAGGAATGGAGGAAGACAATGGGGTGTCAACACTGGGGGAATCGATCCCCCCATCTGGAGTCATGACCCCCCTGCTACCAGGTGTGGATGGGACAATGAAGATGCACCACCACCCCCTCCAGCTGCCAATGAATCTGAAGAATCAGGAAAAGACAGGGTCTAGAGAGCGCTGTGCAACCTCTAGACCAATCATCAGGATACCATTTGAACCAACATGCTCCATCACTTCCTCATCCCCATCCATGTCCACCTCCTCCCATGCTTCCACCTGTTAGTAGGATAGTCAATGCAATATCTGCTCCTACAAACAGTGTGAAAGACAGGGAGATGCCATTCGAGCTAGCAGTTACCATTGAGTTCCCTCATGTCACAGTCCCCATCCTTGTGCTGTATGATGCTGGCACGTCAGCAGTATTTATCCATCAACACTTGATCAACAAATTCAACCTATCCACAGAGTCCATCCAATCCAGGAACACTTACACCATCAACAGGTCACCCATCCAGGATGGAGGAATCTCCAAGAAAGTCAAGGGTGTCATGAAGATTGACAGCCACTGTAACCCTCAGAAGTTCTTCGTAGCAGACATAGGTCGCTATGATGTTATCATCAGTCTCACCTGGATCAGGCAACACACACCACACATCGAGTGGTTGCTGGATGGAGCTGATCGCATGGTCTTCGCATCAAAATACTGCTCCAGCTCCTGTCTCCCAATGCTGGCAGACGCTTACAGAGTGGACTCTCAAGAACCTAGAACAACACGACCTCCCAAGGTCATAGTCGAAGAAGAGCAAGATGAAGCTCTGACCCCCCAGGAACCCATCAACATCGCGTTCTCATCAGGACCAGCATTCAAGATGGCCCAGAAGCATGTGGTCAACTCAGGCCTCTTCTGGTACAAGAAGGATGAAGAACTATCAATAGCAGCCAGACAGTCGCACTCTGCATGGATCACGGAGGCTGAACAAGCTGGAAAACCTAAGAAAGAAGCCAGGGACATGGTCCCCATCGAGTTCCACGAGTTTCTCGACATCTTTGACAAAGAAGAGTCACAAGTGCTACCACCACAACAACTGTATGATCTCAAGATAGACCTAGTCGCAGACGCGAAACCACCATTCAAAAAGATCTATGCTATGTCACCTATTGAACTTGACACCCTCAGGACTTACCTGGATGAGAACCTGGCTAAGGGTCACATCCGACCCTCGAAGTCACCAGCAGGAGCACCCATCATGTACATCAAGAAGAAGGACAGGAGCCTCAGACTATGTGTAGACTACCGTGACCTGAACGCGATGACTGTCAAGAACCGTTACCCCCTTCCACTCCCCAATGAGATCATGGATTGAGTACAGGGCACGAAGATCTTCAGCAAGATCAACATCAGAGCAGGGTACAGCAACATCAGGATAGCTGACAGTGATGAGTGGAAGACAGCCTTCAGAACACGCTATGGCCACTACGAGTATACTGTGATGCCCTTCAGCCTAACCAATGTGCCAGCCAACTTCCAGCTATTCATGAATGACATTTTCGGTGACATGCTGGATCACAAAGTCATCATCTACCTTGATGACATCCTGATCTTCACCAAAGACAAGCAAGATCATGATCAAATCCTGAAGAAAGTCCTTCAACGTCTGCGAGACAACCACATTTGGGTGAATCACTCCAAGTGTGAGTTCTTGATGGAGGAGATTGAATACCTGGGGTTCATCATCAACAGAGAAACAATGTGAATGGATGGCACAAAGATCTCAGCTATCAAGGACTGGCTGCAGCCTAGGAGTGTACATGACATCCAGGTCTTCCTAGGATTTGCCAACTTCTACAGATGGTTCATCAGGGGGTACTCCCGGATTGCATGACCCATCATGGACCTCCTGCGAAAAGATACAACATTTATATGGGGAAAGAAACAAGAAGAGTCCTTCCAACAGTTCAAAAATGCATTCACATCAGCCCCCATCTGTAGAGAGTCAGCTCCAAGCTAGACTCTGATAGGCACTACTGTGCTAAGGGCGCCAGCCAGGGGTACTTACTGATGGCTCTGGATTGCTTGTGAGAATGGGTAGAGAGAATGAGATTGAAGACACTAGATTACAAACAGGTGTTTGCAATGGGGAATCCTACAGCATTCCCCTCACTCTATATATACTAAATTCTAAGGAAACTTCCAGAACATTCTCCTAACGTCCTCCTAAAGCTGACTGATCCTTCCACCATGCTGACTGATGCTTTCAGTACGCTGACTGAGCTTAGACTTGCAAACCACTTAGTTC
>WSUE01000208.1:0-40147 GCA_019633535.1 Tulasnella sp. JGI-2019a
GAGGAGACCACACGTGGTTAGTAACGAGAAAGAGATTTAATCACTTTTCGACTAAGTTGCCGGACTCAAGACATGAGGTCATCCATTTATACCGTACATAGAAGCTGCTCGCAAATTCTTAAATGGCGTATCATTCTGCTTGCCCGACTATGACAAACACTTTCAATGCTCGGTCTCCTCCCATGTCCTGCCAACAGTGGACCTCAACTCCTCCTGCGTGATTTTCTTACCACTGGTAAAATACCCAGCAGCGATCTTCGCATCAATCTCCACTCGCGAATCGGGAGGGATGAGGTGGTCAGGAATATCGTAGCGTTTGATGATCGGGATACCGGAATCGACGATGGCGTTGTATTTCCTGTAACACACATCCACAGGTCAAATATATGGTCTGCATGTCGAAGAGATTGCCACGTACATGTCGCTCATGGACACCATGTTGTGAATCTTCTTGATTCCGAGCCAGTGAAGGACATCAGGCATGAGGGCTTGGAACCGCATGTCCTTGACGCCTGCAATGAGTTCTGTGGACTTGAAGTACGTGTCTGCACGGTCTCCACCACGTTTCTATCAATTACACATGGCAGTCAGTCATCAGTTGGAAGACAGTTCTGGAGCAGACGTACCCTCAAGTTATACACCAAGTATTCTGACAGGTAAATGCCATCAGCACGAAAAGAAATACACTCTTGGTGGCACAAAACGTACTCGTGACTTCGCCCAACGCCCTTCCCTCTTTCCTGAAATACACGACCAGACCAACACCACCTCTCTGTGCACAACGTACGGCCTCCTCGATCGCAAATACAAGGTAAGGCTTGCAGGTGCAGATATCAGACCCAAATACGTCGGAACCATTACCTATGGGTGAAAGATTCAGGAGCGACGCACAAAAGCAGACTTTCTCCAGACGTACATTCGTCATGCACACGGAGCGTCAATTCTTTGGTCTCATCGCTCAAGTATGCTGGAGGGCCGACTACGTGAAAATAATAGTAGCGAATTAGGTGTCATCAAAATCAGATTAGGATGTTCAACATACAGATATAAGCGGTAAGACCTCCGATGGGTGGCAAGAAGACTTTGATATCTGGCCTAGTAATAAGTTCTGGGTACATCCCTCCAGTGTCCTCAAAGAGAGCACGACGGAGCAGGCCTTCAGATCTGACTCATGCCAAACATGTTCCAGGTCGGGTCAGCTTGTGCATTTTCCACGTGCAGACATGGAATTCTGCGTACATTCCGAAGCGTTCGGCCACTCCAGGGAGATGCCAGACAGGCTCTACAGCAGCCTTGCTGGTGACAAGTTCAATTCCAGGGGGGACATCCATCGGTTTGCCGTGTTCGTCCTTGAGAGGCATCGATTCTAAGACGATCTTGCCATCGACTTTCAGCGCCCCCGTTGCACTTGCGTGATCCAACTCGGAGAGTTTAATGTGCTGAAGCCATAATCCACGCGCGTGAGTATTAAGAATAGTTTAGAATGTTCCTTCATTCTTCACAAACTTACCGCCTTGGTAATCGCGATGCTCGGCCTGAGATCTAGACCCGCATCCAGCTGATCCCTGAAGACCTGTGCGGCCATATGGCCCCACGGGTCAAAGCTCACGATCTTCTTGGGATCTGACCAACTCGGTTGGGGAGGGATGATTACTGGGGGTTCCGTCATCGTGTAGTTTGGCTTATGCATGGGATCGAGCGTGCCGATAGCGATAGCAAGCGCTCGATAGATAGAATAGGAGCCAGAGTGTGCTCCTATGGCATTGCGTAGCTTGATGGATGTCGGATTTCGTGAGCAGATGACGGGACCGCGTTCTTCGGGCGTTGCGGCACCCCAATTCAGCGTGACTGGTTTGATGCCAGTCTGATCAGGATACGCTATGGCGGTTGCAGATATCAGTTTAGTTGTGTTTCTCAGTCGATGACTTCACGGGAAGTTACGTACTGGTTATGATTACGCGGTGAGGGTAGAGCTTCTTCTCTCTCTCCTTCTGAGTCCCTGTAGGCTCTGAAGCCGTAATGTTGGGACCAATCACAGGCGTATGTTGTAACACGGAGGGGATAGGCGGGCTCGTAGAGAGTATAGATGACTGATATGAAGACGTGTTTGGGACGAGTGCTGAAGGTGAGTCCTCTCGCCCTGGGATTGGTAGACCAAGGGAGCGCATTGGAGGAGTTACGATACGCGACGACGCAGATGCACCCAAAGCATCAACCTACAGCCATAGAGAAAGGTTACATTCCCGAATAGCAGTGGCGACGTGTCGAAGTCGGCACTCACCTTGGATTGCAATGCTGCCTGAGATAATTGCAGCGACTCTAACCGTGCAAGAATCTGGCCCAATACGGCCTCACTTCGATTGACACTGGCGTCCATATCGATTCCGTCACTTTCAAGGTCGTAGTTGCTTGTCTCAGAGGGAAAGGGGAATGGGGAAGGGGAGCAATGGTCATGTAGTACTTACGGATCCACCGATCAGACCACGGTGCACGTGCTTGGACCACGCCCTTTACGCCCCAGTCATTTACCCAGCAAGGTCAGCAGGAGACTGTCTCTACACGTGCTGAAGCCAATATGTAAATTACTTCTGAGGCTAATCACTGAGCAGTCGAATCACCGCTAGTATTTATGATGATCGCGTGGTAGCGCCTCATTTAGGGTATGACGCGATTCGTATCTGATACTTCTATGTATGATCTCCTTATAAGGTTTTCAACGTAGCTTCGTCATGAATGAAACAAATAGGACTTCAAGTTATTGACTACAGGTCAAATTACAGAGCTATCATCACTCAATCAGGACAAACCCCTCGTCGCTGAGTTGAGCTTTGCCTTCCTCTCTTGAACCTGACGGAGTAGGAGCATCCTCTCCTCCATCATATCGTCAATAATACCTTCAACGTTACCCAGGAGATTATCTACAAGCCTTGTAGAGTTTTGTGTTCCGGTAGCCGTGCGATGCCGCTTCAAAGCCGAGAGGACACTCATACTCTCCCGAGTGTCGCGTTTCCTCGGTGGACAAAAGTCACGTAAACAAGTCATCCTCCACATCGACCACTTCTACATTGCCACCATTGGGTACCATGATGCTCCAGCTTTCCTGATTTGGACGCGAATTCTCACCGACTCTAATTCCGGGTTCCGTCACCAGACCCTGCAAGCACTTAGAGAGGGCAACATCGTAACCGACATATTTAAATCTAACGGACGTCAACAAGGTCTTTCCCGCCCGAAGATTGCTCCAAATATGCTGATAGGCATGTGGTTCATGCTCATAATCCGCTCCTTGACTGTGAGCTGTGTCTAACACGCCCAAAATTGTGAATCTGGAGTCAGCCAACACGATTCAACGGGGAAATGGCGACATGTACATATCACTCCGCTCGAGAGGCCCTCAGATTCCAACAGCTGTATTACCGGCAGTAGCTCTACTATCACCCAGAATGTGCCGATGTAGAGATACAAGCTGTTGTCTAGGCTCTCGATGATCTCGACCTTACTACCCTTCCACACCTCAGGCGAGTTTAGACCATCAATCAATCGTCGACGCTCAATTTCGGCCTCGTGAGAGATGCTGGGCGGTGATATGCACCACCTAGTCACTCGATGATCATAAGTCCAATTCAGCCAAGGTGTCAACGATGCTTGGACGCCCATCAGGGTCCAGCGAGCTCCGTGCCCTGGCTGACGTACAACCCGTTCCAGTTGATCACGTCATCAACTTAATTGTGGCGACTGACTGCCTGCACTGGTAGTAGTCATCACCCGGGCAGGCTGTGACCAAGCGCGCGATCACAGAGACTTGGCTGGCCTTGGCGTGGCTTGGCGTTGCTCAATGCCGTGGTATATATACTTGAAATTGATATTTGTTTCACCTCACACCTCCCTTCAGTTTCTCCCTCTATCCACTCATCGCTTCTGCTCTCTTTGCCACTCACCCCTAACTCAACAACGATGTCAGACGATGCGCCCCCAGAAATGCGACCAGTGCGGCCACCCCTCTTTTACTCCCCTCGAGGAATACCGTAAACTGATCGAAACTTCATATAGCCCGGAACTATCACCTGGACCCAGATACCCGCAGTTGACATGGCCCGCGTTCAAAAATTCTACAAGAGCGTATTCGACTGGGGACTGACACCATTGCCTGCCGTCTGCCCCGACACTGGCAAGGTTCTCGACGAGCCCATGGTTGTGCTCATCAAAGCTGGCGCGGCGGAAGGAAGTTTCATCAAAGTGACCGAAGAGGACCATCTGTCTGCGGCTAGAGGATCGATCAAGTCAAAGTATTCCGTTCGGGTTACGATCACTGTCGATAGCATCGACGAGACTCTGAAGTTGATCAACGAAGCCGGCGGGGAAGTGTACGAGTGAGTGAAAGGCAATTATGTCACCAATAAATAGAGGAGGGATGAATTACTAAATCCTTACATATAGGCCGAAGAGCAAAATACCAGGCGGGAGCATGGGTCACATTGCTTTCTTCCTCGATACTGAGAAGAACGTGATGGGGCTCTGGTCTTGGAAATGATAAGCGAACGGTAGTGATGAAGGTTCAATAGTCAGCTTGATTAACCAATAAAGTGCTTGACACTTTCGCCTTTTGATTGTGTTACAAGCGAAAATTCGCGGTATGAGCAAGTGACAGTGAATACCAACTACATGATCGTACGATTCCAAAGTTTGGCGAGATAAAACACCCATCCTTGCCTCATGGAGAGAGCACGACTTCTGGGTAGGTGGCTCACTGAGAACCGTTGTCCTCATGCATGCCCATAGTCCAGTATAACTAGGTCGAACGTGCAAGCGCGCTGTAAAAAGATTAGTCAAAGGAAGCATCCCCGTTCTCGACATGTGAAACGCCAAAATGGAACCAGAGATGATGGTGGAGCAAGCCGATAACGCAGTCAAAGCTCAAAGTTCATGGCCCTGCTTCCCGTTTTTGCCAGGCATCTCGACGCTACCGGGGTGCTGGCTTTATATAACCACTTCTTCGATAAAAATGACAAACGCCATATTCTAATGAGCAATCGTTCTAAGCCTATGGCGAATTTTGTTTCGCCATGGGATGCCATTTAGAGACTCACTCATAGTGGGAGGCACGCCATGTTTTGCTCGACCATGGTCAATGCTTCGATTTTTGTGCCGTGGACGAAGAATTTTGGGCCGGCATTGGATCCCCTTCTTGTGCCGAGCACTAGGAACTTGAGCGTCTTCGGAGATGAGTCGTCGGCTGCTATATCTGATCCGTGATCCCACAAGAGTGATTTGTATTGTCAATTTGAAGCTCTTCTGCACCATCCTTAACATATGTGTCACGGGCTGATCTTTGTCAGGCATTGTTAGCATATGGATGCAGACGTCGATATCAATCGTAGCGGTGGTGAGCGCCTGTCACCGATCCCAATGCTTTAGTCTCGGGCTCGCCCTCAGGTTGAAGAAAATCGGATATGTTTCGTGTTCATATCAGCCTATATTCACTAGGTAGCATTTCATCCCACAAACCTCTCGTACATCATAGCACTTTACTTTCTTTCAGGATGATTTAGGCAAAGCCCAGCGCTCGAACCACAGATGCCCATGGTCCGACAAAACCTCCATGTAGAATCGGGGATTGTAACAGCGTCAAGCGCTCGTTAATTGTAACGTTCAACGGATTTACCACGACAAACAAGAAATAGCGAACGAAGGTGATAGAGGATTGAGCATGAATCGGAGACTCTAAGAGCTAGAGAGATTCTTAAGCTACCGAGGGGCTTAAACGCGCCGCAGAGGACAACAACATCCAGAGTGCACGTGTTTACCTGATTATATATATCGTGAGAGATCGATGGGACCCAATTTGATTGATCATCGACATAGCCGAAAAACTAGTGCTTTCTTGCGGCGAAATCTCCTCTTGGCCGGTCGCGCTAGTTTCTCGACGTCGACTTTCCACATCGGCGCAGTTCACGTTTGAAGTCTTGCAGGTCTATGGCTCTATGGAAATGTTTATACCCTCTCAGGATGTATGTACTCTGCTATGACTGGCTCTGTATTGCTACGCTATGAGATGTACGGGCGTTTACATATGGATTCAATGGGTAATACTGCGTCAGGGTAAGATGGCCCACCTACCCGAACTTGCGTAGGACTGCTGAAGTGATAACCACTTGTGGTTAAGTCCTTCCTGGCAACGTCCTATGTAGGATCGGTCGGCCAAATAAATATACTACTACTACTACTACTACTACTACTACCCATCACACACCACAACCCGTCGACACCACTTCTCTATCTCATGTCTGCTACTGCGGTCGTGGCTGATCATGCCGGAAACGGAGGACTTTCAACTCAACAGCGCACCCTTGGAGTTGACACTGGTGCGTGATTTGTGAATGAGAGGATGTCGAAACTCATCCTTCTCATATCTGAACCCAGCACTTCACAACTTCCTCTTGGTATTCTCGATTGCCACTGGAGCGACATCAGCTACCTTTGTTTTCGGCTATGCACCACCTTGGGTCTTTTCATGCACCACCGCTGTCACGACCCTTACTACCTTTTACTCTGCCTGTTACGTGTTATTCTACACCGACCGGTCCCACTTTCTAAGCATCAGAGCATTGGTGCTTCTGGCGTTGTTTTGGTATTTGGCACTCATTCTCCCTTGGATCTCCGTGCCATACGCAGTCTATAGGATAGCGTAAGTATATTACATTACCCAAAGGTTTTATACATCCATGTTTGGTCCCCGCAGGTTGTTGACGGAATGGACTCCACTGGCCCACACCTCCCTTGGCTTTTGTATTCTCTCCATGTGCGTACCGTTCGCACCTAGGAAATCCTTTATTACGCATATCTGTTCTCCTACAGAGTTATCCTGGCTCTGATACCGCCAGCATCTTATTACCGCTATAGAGCGGATGCCGCTGGGTGGGTCCCAGCACGCCGAGAAGCGTTTCGAACCTGCACCTGCTCAATATTCCCTATATCTCCCAGTTCCTTCTATCGGCAGGAACTTTTCAATCACCACGCGCCGACACCGCTGTCGCATAACGGCTTTTCGGACATCACCGACCATCCAGATGACTACGTCTTTCGTGAGCTACACTGGCTCCAACAGAGCGATATTTACAGCCACCAGTTCATCGTCATGATGTTTGAGCATACATCCTTCCCTGATGACAAGCTCTACGTGCGAGTTGAGCGCGAGAAGGCAAAGTGGACATCCGGAGGATCTCTGGAGACGCTCTTCACCACATCGTCGTTCGAAGAGGTTTTAACAAGGGAATCCTTCTGCGTCGCCCGATACACTATTGGTTCCCCCTGCTCGCGAGCAGCTAACCATACTCTCAGATTGATCGGAGAAGTCATCAACGATATTAATCAGTATTCTTCGAACTACTCCCTCCTCGCCTACAACTGCTGGTGGTTCGCCAGTTGCTCCTTCATCTGCATAGCCCACCACATCCAGCTCTGTGGTCCGAAAATCTACTGCCGGCGCGAATCACATCATCAGCTAGAGGAAACCAAATTTGATAAAGCAATGACCTTCTGTTACATCCATTACCTCAGGGGTCATTGGTTGTATTGGATTCTCGTCGTCCATCCATTGGTTATCCTCACTGCCGGCCTCACTCTCATATCCAACTGGTGCTACCTCGCGTACACGATACCACCCGCGTTCATGGCGGCGTGGCTAACGTACTACATCGTCAGCATCGCGAGAAGTTGGGGTGTGGTTCGGGGGGTGGTTGGCCGGCATGGGAACGCTGTCGGTGTCTGCATAGCGTGTAGGGGGGCTATCGTCGTTGTGGGATTGATGTTGTACGGCGCTATTTGCTTGGCGTTGGCTTCAAACCCTGATCTAGCGATCACAGCTCAGACCGTGAGCAGGGGCTTGTAAGTCGTCTTGATGATGTTTCTTCATATCCTCCCCGTACCACATTGTCTCTTTATTTATCCTTCTCCAACATCGAACTCCCTTCCCCTCATCTCTGTTACATGTACGTCTCTTCACTTTTCTTCTGCGTTTCTCATTGTTCTTTCCTCTGCTCTACCCATTGATGCCCCACCTGTGCCCCCGCCTCTTTCCCGTGTGCCCCATTCTCTTCTGTTTGGGGCCCACACACAGCCGCCACTGTCCTTCTACATCATTCGGCCGCCGATACCTCCTTTTGTCCACTGTATGCTACCCATCCTGTCTCTCTCTCTCCCTCTCTATACCCCCATGCACACATTTGGCTCTCTACTTCTTCTACACTGAAATTACCTGATGTTATCTTTTCCTTTTGTAGAATTCCTGCTACATTGGTAGTGGGTCTCTGTCGGTCCTTGCCCTGAAACTTCAAGTCACGGTGTGAAAAGTGCCTAGCTCACATCTGGTCCAACAACCGGGCGTTCTATGTTAAATAGCCAACCACAAACTTACATAGTCATTAGTATTGCTTAACTAAGAATCTCAAGAGTGAGCCCGACACTGTTATAGAGAAGTCAAATCAAGGGCTGGCGTCGCCGCCATGCTTGCATGGCCCTATCGGACTTATGCCTGGAGGCTCATTACCACCACCTTTTTGGGATGCTTATTCCAGTAAACAACCTAAAGCATGCTCATCTTTATGATCACAGCTCCTGCTCGAAGCCGGGGTAATTTTATAAACTGAACTGTATACACGGCAGCACCCAACCCAACTCCACTCCTCTCTGCATTAATCACCAGCAACATATACCACATGTCCACAAACAGCACGCTCGAACCTCCCATCCTTCCTCCCTTCAACCCCAATGAACAATTTACACATCCCCGTGTTATCGTCCACTCGACTTCCGACTGTCTCCAACATCTCTATTGATCGTGGCTCAAAGAAGAGTTGGAGTCTGACCATGACAATGGGGCTTTCCTCTCCAGATCCTTTCACAACCTCGAACGAGGTTTTATCAGAACGAACGACGTGACTGTTACGGATTTTCCCCTGCTGCAGTCCAAGTTTGATATTGAAGGGGGGAGATATTTGGACGTTCAGGAAACTAGGGACATTATCCAGCAGTTGCAACAGAAGCATAACAAAATAAATGCGGCAAAAGGTGCTAGGTGAGATAAGCATGAGAGACGACTCCCTAAGCTGCCTCCGCCGCGGGAGATATTCCTATTCCTGAAACTGATGATATAGCCAGCAGCTGCCCATCCTTCACGAACCATCGACAAGCGGGACATACACATCCGTGGCACTGTGTTCGCACCTCAAAGCGTCGGAGACTCATCGCGTGGCTCGCTGAAGAACGGACTGAACACACCAGACGAAGTCGTTTGTACGACCACGGGCCCTCACCGGATAACTGGGTTCAGACAGAATAAGTTTCACGTCCTTGGCGAGAAATCCGGACGTTTCGGTCTCACGTGGGTGTATATCAGTCGCCCTTTTACATCCACACCTTTGGAGAACTCTGCGGCGCGAGATTCGGCATGTTGGGTGTCAACGCGGGCTTTTCAACGCCCCGCTCTCCTCGACGATCGTACGATCGCTATCGAGACGACATCCGTATCTTTCTCGTCGTCGGAAATGTCGATCGATCAGCTCGACGAGTGTCAGCGTTTCTGGGACAACATTCCAAACACGTTGTTGGTTCCGTCATCCGACTCGTCGGCCATGGAATATCACACATTATCTCAGATGCGCTACGTTCCCTTCTTCCAGTACGTTTATCATCCCGGGGCGTCCGTGTCAATCCCACCCAGGCGGGAACGTCGCGCCATGGCGCTACCCCGGCCATTGCAGAGACTGGACACACCTGTACCGGGTGGGTGGATCAGCACGTTTGGACCGGGCCACCCCATGCCAGTTCCTCTACCAACAATCATATCTTCACCACGCGTAGATCCTCCGAACGTGATCCAAAACTCGGTGAACATTGCTAGCGCCAGAATTCCTCGGGCGAAATATGAGATTGAGCAGGAAAAGGCGCATAAGGCGAGTCGGAAGGAGAACAAATTAAACTTCACATGGACAGACGTTTGGAGTCTTGATGGTGATAGAGGTAATGATATCGGCCAGGATGGAGATGACAGCGCTTTAGGTGGACACGAAGCCGACGAAGTCAGCAGCAGGGCTGATCTAAGAAGCAGCTGATGCTCAGGTGAAGGTAATCGTACGCTTCTACGCGATGCAAACATTTGTATACGTACCGTTGACCCCGAGGAGATGGATCGATCGAATAATTCACAACATCGCCACCGGTCTTCCTGCCCTCACATAGGGCGCCCAGGTTCAAATAAGCACTATCGACAACTGTGCCCTCCTTGTTGACATGCCATTGGCGGATATAGATTCCTATTTAGTGCTTGATTTTCTCGGGGATGAGAGCCAGATATGATAGATAATGGATGTCTGTTTCATTCAATATTAATCATGGGCCACGTTATGCATGTCGATATTACCTCGCATTTGAGACCCGGATCTGAGCTGGCAAGGCCCAGGATGACCCCTCTTTTCAAACCTACCCAACACACATCACAGTTATAAACCACATCATTTACTTCTTCGAAGTCTCATTCTCATCTACATAGGCAAAGAAAGTGGAATCCCTATAATGGTCTTCTAGTGTTCCGAAGCTTAGGATGGGTAGCCAAGCTCCCGATTCGGTGTTGACATAGTCTAACCCTAGATAACGATTACCTTATCTCTCGCAGCGCGATATCGTCCACATGCGTGCCAGATCATAAAGGTAGATTTTTGTTGAGCTTGCTTGGGTATACGGCTGTAGTCAATCGCATGCGCATGCCTAGGTTACAGCCATGATACTTCTTCGTGAGTCGTTCCAAGAGCAGAACAACGTTTAGACGTCACAACCAGTATTGTATTTTTAGCAACGGTGCCGGACCATAACTTGTGACCTAAAATACAGGGTCGAAGGAGGCTTGGCGTGCACGTTCCGCTGCGGGCCAAGTCACTTCGCCCTCACCACCTCTACCATCCACCTAGCGATCGATCAACCACCCCTCCACTCCATTAGCACTCACATCATAAACAATGTCGCAACCCGAACATAAGATGCCACCGGTACAGTCATATTCTCCTTTCCCTTATATTGAACAAGGTCCTGATCAGAATCGATGGGATAGTCCGGCACCATCACTTGGACTGAGATCCCCGCCACGGACCTTGCTCGCTGTCAGAAGTTCTACGAGACCGTGTTCGGCTGGAAGATCACGCCCATGCCTGGGGCCACCGCTGAGCCGACCGTCTTACTCTTCAATGCGGGCCCATCGAATGGGAACTTCAAAAAAGTCGCCGAGGGGGATCATCTGTCCGCAGCCAGGGATGCATCCAAGTCGAAGATGGGCATCTGTGTCACCATGGCCGTTGACAGCATTGATGCGACGTTGAAATCGATCCAAGAAGCTGGCGGAGAAACGTACATGTAAGTGAATCGTTCCCCTTGAGAATGTGTATATTATGACTGATCCCCCATTTAGCGACAAGGCGGAGATCCCTGGTGGCACTATGGGCTATGTTGCCTCCTTCCTTGATACTGAGAAGAACGTGATGGGACTCTGGTCGATGACTTAGCAACAACCTGAGTGATATGCAATAAAAAATGTAACACGCTTGCACCGTAACGGATACATCAGGCTCCTTGAACTCCTTCTCGGTTTTGGGCATGTTCTTCGGTTCCCAGTCAACGGACTAAGGTCAGACAATGCCATGAGTTGGAGTCCCGGTTCCCGGTCGCTCCGCCCACAAGGCGCTGAAGACAATGATCTTCCTTTGAGGCCTTGTGACTAAAGTACAGGGTCGGAGTCGGGCTTGGCGTTTCTCGGCTGATAGTTCTGACTCATGCCATTGCTTACTTATAGCTTATCGCCCAAAATCAATTCGCCCACTCTCAACTCTAGTGATCTGCTATACACCGTCCCCTTCACTTAGCTTGTAAAAATGTCGGAAGCTGAACAGAAGATGCCTCCGGTACAGAACTTACATCCTCTTGCTCCTTATATTGAACGAGAACCTAATCTGATTCAATTGATGGGATAGTCTGGTACCATCACTTGGACCGAGATCCCAGTCATGAACATGACCCGCGCTCAGGAGTTCTACAAGAGCGCATTCGACTGGACGCTCAAGCCCATGCCTGCTGTCTGCCCCAAGACTGGCAAGACGCTCGACGAACCGAATGTCGTCCTCTTCGGCGTCGGCTCAGTTGAAGCTGGGAACTTTAGGAAGGTCGCCGAGGCGGATCATCTGTCCCCAGCTAGGGATGGATCCAAGTCGAAGGCGGCCGTCCGTGTCACCATCGCCGTCACAAGCATCGACGAGACTGTGAAATTGATCGAAAAAGCGGGTGGAGAAATTTACATGTGAGCGGAACGTTCCGTCTTTGCAAATTTGTATATTATTTATTACTGATCTCCAATTTAGCCCGAAGGTGGAGATCCCTGGCAATATGGGCTTCATCGCCTTCTTCCTCGATACTGAGAAGAACGTCATGGGAATCTGGTCGAACAAAGGCTGAGAGGAAAAGCAAAGCAACGGATCGGAATGGTGTGCTGTGCTGTCGCATATACAATTAAACATTGTGTCAAACTTCATCGTGTGTGCCCGTGTAAAATCATCAAGCATAATCGATACACAAGGCTCCAACCCCATCTCAGTCAGGGAATGTTTTGGGAATGTTCTTCGCGATGCACAATCAACTATCCAAAACAGCCGAGACCCAGAGTTAGAGTTACCGGTTCCCGCATTCGTTTGTTTCGCCCAAAATGTGACGGCTGAAATTCATTGTTCTGACCCGAGCCTGGCTTATGACCTAAAAATACAGGATCGGAGCCGAACTTGGCATTTCTTAGCTGGGGAAGCACTGACTCATGCGGATGCTACTTAACCCACCCAAAGCAAAGCCAATTCGCCCTCAACGACTCTCAACTCCCTCTGCCATACATCACCTCCTTCACTTTGGCTCGCAAAAATGTCAGAAGCTGAACATAAAATGCCTCCGGTACAGAACTTACATCCTCTCGCTCTTTATATTGAACGAGAACTTAACTTGAATTGATGAGATAGTCTGGCACTATTACTTGGACCGAGATTCCAGTCATGAACATGACCCGCGCCCAGGAGTTCTACAAGACCGTATTTAACTGGACGCTCAAGCCCATGCCCGCCGTCTGCCCCGAGACTGGCAAGACGCTCGATGAGCCGAACGTCGTCCTCTTCGGCGTTGGCTCAGTTGAAGCTGGGAACTTTAGGAAGGTCGCCGAGGCGGATCATCTGTCTGCGGCCAGGGATGGATCCAAATCGAAGATGGGCGTTCGTGTCACTATCGCCGTTACGAGCATCGACGAGACTGTGGAATTGATCAAAAAAGCGGGCGGGGAGATCCACATGTGCGTGACAAGCGTTTTTCTCCCTTGCCCCTGCGCCGACGTTTGCTTACCTTACATTTTATCTACATAGCGAAAAGCACGAGATCCCTGGCGGAAACATGGGGCATCTTGCGTTCTTCCTCGATACTGAGAAGAATGTCATGGGAATCTGGTCAATGAACTGAGACTCAGAGGAAAAGTAAAGCAACGATCAGAATGGCAATCAAACATTGTGTCAAACTTCACCGTGTAAATCATTTGAGACAAAAGGCTCCAACGCGTCGTGAGATGTTCTTGGTACGATCTGCAATGTCCAATCAACAATCCAAGACCGAGAGCCAAGCCATGAGCAGTTGTTTCCCGGAGCATTTCATCACTCTGACCAAAAAAGTGAAGGGCGAATCGGATCGAGAAGATGATGCTGGAAGGTGTAAACGTGGTGTGCCTGCCATCAGGCACGTCCGCGTCACGACGCATTGAGGTTCTAGTTCTGACTGCAACCTCACCATCAAAATCTAAAATGAAAGCTATTCTGACATGGCCCAGCTTCATCAGCACTCCAGCGACTGCCGTTCTCGGTGCTGTATGTCTACCCAAGATTCCTTATTTAAACCGAGTGACACTCATCGCTTACCTTAATTTTCTGATTTATAGAAATGCTACGCGTCTCTCCTCGAGAACATCGACTACACCGACGCGGAATGCATTAGGCTTGCCGTCTCCAAGGTATTAGGGATTGGAATCATTGCAGGAGGATCTATTGTGAAGTTACCTCAGATATCCATCAGTCAGTCTTTGGCTCGTACTCGATCAAAAGCCGAGCCAGCGCTAACCAGCAAGCACCTGTCTTTCTTCCGTATCAGTCTGGAGATCACGTTCGGGACGCGGGATCAGTCTCTCAGCATACATCCTCGAGCTCGTCAGCTGCGCGATCAACTCCGTCTACTCAGTCCGCAACGGTTACGCATTCTCCACCTATGGCGAAAACCTCTTCCTCACCATCCAAAACGCCATCATCACCCTCCTCATCATACACTACAAGCCGCTCATCTCACGGAAGGACTCGAATGCACCACAGGTCCTCGCTGGAATGGTCGCCATCGCCATATCCGCCATCGGCCTCCTCCTCGTGCCCATCGAGACGCTCACCCTCCTCCAGGGACTCACCATCCCCATCTCCGCCATCGCCAAAGTTCCACAGATCGTCGCGAATGAGCGAAACAAGTCCACTGGAAACCTCGCGGTGTTCACCGTGGTGGCCAACGTGTTGGGATGCTTCGCACGCGTCTTCACCACGTTGACAGAGGTGAAGGACCCACTCGTCCTTTGGGGTTTCATCCTCTCATCGATCCTCAATACGGTCATTGGCGTTCAGATGTATGCGTATTGGGGCCGGTCGGAGGCTGCTGCGGCAAAGTATAACCTCCCTACAAAGGCGAGATTGAATGGGGAAGAGAAGAGTTCGGGAGAAGCGGCGGCGATTGAGATGCAGCCGAAGAGCATGAGCGCGAGCGCTACGTTGAGCGAAGCCGATGCAGGGGGTCGTCGGACGCCGCCTGCTTATAGCCCAGCTCGCACGTCGTCATCGACCTCGATTCCAGCGACCACTCCCGGTGGAAGGAAGTGGGCCAGGAAAATTGACTGAACGCGCTTTACTAGGACATTGTTTACCTTCTTTTTGTACTTTACTGGATTTTCCTACTCATACAACCCTTTGTTTGTATGGAGAGACGAGTGGCAGGCCCGTTGCGATTCATGCGCTGGTCGGATTTTGTGACACTTCCAAGCACTTGCCGAAACCGCTATCAGTTTGCAGGACGTGGGAGAACGCCACATACGGAACGCTCTGCTGCGATTTGGCTGGTATTCGCTTCGGCTCTGATGCCATATAATGAACTGGACCTTGTTGGTGTTCTTCACCGGTTCACGACATACATCGCTGGCGTCCGATACTTCGGGCATTTGCTTTTTGTTTTGATGAAACAGTTGCATTGCAATAACCGGCGTCAGAAAGGTGACACTCAGGCAACTCCAAGGTTGATTGTTGCTCTCGGGTCAAGCTAATGAATGGCAGCACACGTTTGAGCACGTATTAACGAGGGAACTCCACTTCTATTTCATTTATTTCATTTTATCTATTTATTTCACACATCGAGCCAATGGCTGAGCTATATGAAGGCCTACCACCAGTCAGGAATTTCATACCACCAGAACTTTCCAGCGTACATCTGTCCACAGTGAGAACACGAAAGGTCATGAGCGGGACTGGAGCCTTGTGGTCCGTTGATCAGGACGTCGAGCATGAAGGACCTGCAGTGGACACCGAGGTTGAGAGCGTTGTGGATGAGGTCGTCGAGGCCGGAGTACTTGCCGCACGTGCATTGAGCACGGTCTTGGTGCATGGTATTGCCCTCGTTGGTGATCTCGGATGCTACAACAGGATGAACATGTCAGTTGGATTTTGCAGGAGAGACGGACACGACAACGTACCGTCAATGTCGAGAAGCGAAGCGATGTGGGTACGCTCGACGTCGGTGAGGATCCAACGGTATGCCACAGAGTCACCAGCGTCGACGAGACGAGTGTTGGGAGAGAGGACTTGGGACATTGTGGATTGTTTGATGAATTCAAATATGATCAGCAAATGTATTTGTGCAAACTGAGGATCGAGTGATCCGACAAGAGTGTGTTCGGGGACTATTATAGCGCTTAAGGTCTCATGAAGATCAACAACGCCACAACGGGTGCTAGGTGTATGCGCCACCCGAATAGAACCCCATCCTTATCTATGACTTAACACGAGGCACCCAGCTCGAGATTAACATTTCGAGGACGAAAACCTTCCGGAGACCATCAACTGGTGATCTTTGGTGAAAAAAGCAACCTGCTAAGCTTGAACAAATCGACGGACGAATACTCTTGATGGCCCCTAGCATGATCTTGTGTCCCGATATGGACGACACAGGTGCTCCTTTGGGAACGAGGAACCAATAGCAAATCCTGACTGACAACACCCCAAGCCCAGAGTATAAACCCTTAGCTACCGTCCCGTTGGTATGCCCCGTCAAATGGGTCGCGATTGCCAGAAGTATGCATATGTCTAGAGACCCTGTAATTGAGCTGCGCGTAGACAAGGACGCCGGTAACGAGTCGCAGAATTTGGAGGCGAAAACGACAAAGGGGGTCTACTGGTGCCGAGTGCCGTGGCTTTAGATGTCAGTCTGGTTCTTCGTCATAGCCTGACATGGTAACACGGAGACCTCCCGCAATTTCGAAGTATGAAAGCGAGTACCAGCAGCGAGACAGGGAAGTGACGACAACTTTGAGTGCAACAATTCATTGTCTCCGACTAAACGCTGATTGTCAGATATCTTGATGATTGCTGGTGTTGACGCAAATGTATGTGATTTCGCCCAACACCTCATCGTCGCAGGGTATCGATATCGTAATAGATACATAATCAGCGCAGAACAACCACGCGCCGCTGTGATGTATTTGGTGCTGCACTGCAGAGAGCAACCAGCCGGCGGTTCTTTACTGAGGGAAGCAATCATCTCATGATCCATTACGAATGACGCCCGCAATATCGAGTGGGCGCTGGTCAAGAGTTGGAAGAATACCTCGAGAATGATGTGAAATAGCTAATGTCTGTGTAGTTCGTGGTTAAAGTAGGTGTCAGTCGGGCCTAGAGTCATACACGTTATAACCGAACGTACACATATACACCAGTATCACAATGTGATCTTCCGATCCTGTGTGGCGTCTTAACTCCCGACCTGCATTTCGGCATAACGCGTAGCCAACTTCATAATGCTGTCCTTCACAACTTTCTTTGCGCTATCTGTCAAACCCGCAAACTCTTCATTCTTGCTTGGACTTAGATTCGGGTCCAGATCCAAGGTTCCACCTGTGGTCGTCTTTAGCGAGAACACCTCTGAGGCAATGCGTTGAGGGGCATCGTGATTGTTGTTTGGTGGCTGGGAGTTAAGAGCTACGGACTTGCCCTTCCCACCTTCATTTCCTTCGGGTGCGGATGCCTTGATAAGCTGCTCGCCAACCGATCCAAAACTCGTCAGTGTCCATGGGTTAGTAAGTGGAGACCCGTTTGCACTGATAAGGACGTCCGTTTCCTTCATCGGCCGTGGTCGTGGTGGGTATCCGGGCGTCTTTGGTGGCATCATAGGATTGAACTCACTCGCCGATGGCACACGGAATGCCGAGCGAATCAGGGCGGGTTTAGTGGGTGAGTTGGGCCTCGAGCCGGATTGTGGAATTCGGGGACGAGAAGGCCCAGCGACGGCCTGTGGTTGCTGCTGCTGCTGCTGTATTGGCCCAGAAACGAATCGGGTCTTGGAGATTGCTCCGAGAAGTTTAGCACTAGGAGTGCGACCGGCGTTTGCGGATACGACGCGTCGAGCGATTGGTGTCGCGTCCGTTGTGGGAAGCTTCGTCGGAGAGGGAGTTGCCATACGAGCTAAACGAGTATTAGGGCCAGGCTTATTAGTCCAGCATCGCATGACTCCTCACCAATCTTAGAAGCTTTTAAGGTTCCATCGGTCACATTTTCCGTCGGTTGCTTCCTGTGATACAGTCTAATCAGAGTTGCACTCTCGCCACTAGCCACAGTGCATCTCACCGTTTCCTCGCCGAAGCCTCAATGTCCACACTGATGCCTTCAGCCTGCTTGACGCGTGTTTGTTCCTCTATGAACCGAGTCACGCTTCCCTCGTACTTGAGCGCGAAGCCATCGACCGTGACGGTCCGTAGCGCTCGGGGTATGTTATTTAGGTGCTGCGCGTGTCGCCTCTTGAAGTCAGCTAGGTCCTCCGCTAGACGTCCTCTGATCTTGGCGAGACGGGATTCAACTGAGAGAAGAGCTGTCGTCAGAGGACCGCAGTTTCCCTGATGAAGTTTGTTTCCACTCACTCTCCAGGTCGAAGTTGGCAAGTAGAGTGGATCTAGCTTCCTCCGTAAATTTAGGTTGAGATACGCCTACTGCACGACGTGACTTGGGTGTATCGAACGGCATACTTTTGATGGCGGGAATGTTGATGATGTAGTTCAGTGTTGAGGTTTGGACCGAGCAGGAATAAGCGGCGTCTTTACAATCCCGGCTACTTGCAACTTGCAACTCAACACATTGCATTCTGAATTTTGCGGAGAATCAATTGAAATGGATTCTGAGCTGAGACCTTGTCTTGTGTCTCGGGGGGGGGGGGGGGGGAAGATGGCATTCTCGCCTAGGCACTGCAGAATATCCATACGCATAAAAATACATGCAAAGTCCATCACAAGGTTGAGTGTTTCCATCCTGCATCTGTCTCCACCACGCCCAATCATCATTGCCACTTCCACATCCAGCCGCCGCTGCCACCGAGTTCCACAATAAAGCAGGCTGGATCTGCCCAACCCAGCCTCCCTTGAACATAATGGTCATTCTTCCTCAAACCCTTGAAGCACGTCTGCTCTCCCCACTCATCCACTCTTTTCTGTGGCGCAGGAGGCTGCCATGCAGCAAAGGGCGTAGAATTTTGGTTGGTCTGTGGAGTGGGTAGCTGCTTCTGGGCGTAGGCGTATAAGGCCTGTAATATATCACCTATTCTCGGGGAGGATTTAGCTTGGAATTCCGTTAGAAATGGAGTAGGAGGGTATCCGTACCGCATGTAACACCCTTCGAGTTCTCCACGATGATGTCGCCCTGGATCATGGGCGAAATGAGCGTGATACGATTAAGCTTCGGTAGGGTTGCAGGTTCGTCCCAGCCTGTCATTGAACGATATCTTGGTTACCGAAACCCGCGAATCGAGAGCTTCTCTAAAACTAACGAACCTTTCCATGTCGCTACTTTCTTCTTCTCCTCTGCCGTCTTCGGCATTATCCACACCTTAAGGTCCGGCAGAACCCTAAAGTCTGCAATCAGAGGGTACGTCGACCCCGCGCTCACAGCGGCGATCGAAGGATTGACGTTGAGTAAGATGTCCTTGTTCGCACGGAGGAGATGATGGACGGTCAAGACTGGCTGGTGCGCTGATGCTGAGAAAGGTGATGGATGATCCACTGGTTTGGGGCGAGTGACGGGTGGTGACCATTGGGTGGCGGTGGCAGGGCCAAAAGGTGTAGCCACCACAGGGGGTACGCAAAGCTAAGGTACAATAATTCAGCAAGTAGCAACTCGAAAGGGCATTATGAAAGCTGGCATTGTGCTTACCTGCCACGGAGAAGCTCCAAGTGACGTGCCCCACGACGTTCTAGAGCCACAGGAACTGGAACCCCGAGGACGAGCATCCCCATCACCGGCGCCAGTGAAAGTGGCACTTTGAACATTGGCAATATTCACATTGACCACGCCAGTTCCATCTGCTTGAACTTTGGTCTGACTCGGGTTGGGAGAGGTCTTGACAGGTCCACGACCGTACGGCGACTGATACACACCAGCGGCAGCATCCATCTTAGCGATTTCCTGCTTAGCCTGTTCAAGTATGGCATTGTAGTGCGCAGACAGGCTCGTGCCAGGCGTGCGAACAAATGAGTTTAAGAGGTCTTGCGGTTGTGGTGTGGGTTGCGTTGCAGAGATCTGAGGCCCATGTTGAGCTGGGTGCGGATATGGAGTTGAGAATGGAATGAACTGCGTCATAATGATTAAATGCAGATTGTTGTGAGCGTTAGTTTACGATGGCTGAATTTTAGCTGCGCACGAAGAAAAGGAGATTGGGATAGGTGATTTATGAGTGGAGGTATGGTGCAGCGGATAGGAAAGGACCCAGGCTTACAGGATATGATACGAGCGTACCTGTACGTACGGGGGAGTGTGACGGAGAGTGTAGGGCAATGCGGGATGTAAGATAATTCCAAAGCGACAGGATAGACGACCAGCGTTAAAAGGGGAAGCAAGGCGGACAAGAGGGATGAAACTGGATCTGATGCTTGATGCTCGCACCATCAGATCCATTTAAACTAGCACAGTGTGTACAGACATTGTCCTCGGAGAGCCAATAAAATCTTAGGAGACGGGTTTCGTAACAGTCCCCATTACGCCTCCCAGATCTCAGAATAAAAAAGTGTAGATCATAAAGGCTTCTGGAGATGGTACAAAGATTCCAGGGTATCCCTATTGCACTGTTGTCAAGGGATATACACAGACCCTACGTGGGCACCCGAGCGGTGATCCATGAAAGGCCAGTGGGAGAGGCAGTGTGATTCGCCTTTCTCAGAGATGTACAAAGGGAAACTCGGGGTATGTCCTCGTCAAGATCGGAATAGTCGTACTAATAGGCACATATAGGTTCCAGGGGAAGCAAATCATTTAGATAGGGAGCGAGATGGAGGGCCACGATTGTAGTGGATATGGCATTGTAGATCAGGGTGGGAAAGCTGTCCGCTTAGGCACCGGGATAGGATTCGTATATGAATTCCGAGGGTGATATATCTGATGCGCTCGGGAATGGCGTTCTCAGGCGCGTCGTCGTGATCAACAAGGACTGTGGTTCGACAATTGTGTGGTAGGGGAAGTTGCTTGTAATTCAAACATTCTACTGTATTGTATATGCTTGATTATAAATAATAACGATTCTGGTATAAAGCTACTGGCACGCGAAAGGTGACTAGAACAGACAGCTTTCGTTCGGCCACAGCACGGCCGTCACCGGTCGCCGTCTATAGTTTAATTCTCTCTCCCTACTGGTGCCCAGCATCGAACACCATCTGCCCACCATCCGAGGGATGTTGACCCCCGACGCTGTAGCCTCCGCCGCCCAATGGATCATGCTCGCCATGCACACCAGGCATATACGCTTCCGCCGGTAGCCCAGTCTCGTCCAGTCCTTCTGCAGCTTCAATGATCTCGTACATTCGAGAAGCCACTTCGGGGGGAGGTACCCGTCCTGTAAGGACAAGGGGTCAGACTTTAAAGCGTGACCCGGTATGAAGCTCTTGTTTTGGGGGAATGGAGTTGGAGGCCTTACCCTCGAGAATATCCCGTGCTGGTATGGGCGAGCCGTAGAAATCTCGGTTAGCATCTTTCCGCTCAATTAGGATCGTCCCGTCGAGTGATAGACCGGCGAAGAGACCTACACAAAACGAGCAGTGCAATGAATTAGTCTGTCGAGTAGGGTCGTGGGCTACAAAACCCACCTTTGCTCTTGCTATAACTGAACATGGGAGCTGGGTTCGCCAAACTTGATTGGACACCTGCACCAGTCCCTATAGGCCCAGCAGTCGCGCTGACGTTCCCACCGATGGTCACATTCCCTCCTAACGAGAAAGCCTTCACTGCATCATCGCTGTTCAGGATGACCACGAAGTCTGTGATATCTGCGCCAATCTGGCGGCGGTCATATACATATCAGTAAGTCTTATGTTCGGAGCGCGGCACGACGCACCTGCAAACCCCATCCTACGCCGGCTGTTCCGATGCATGACGGCGCTGACCATTCGCCCGTTGGGAGACGAGAGATGACGAGACCTGACCCAGCTTTCCCTGAGAAGACGAACCCAGCCTTCAGAACTTGGAACACTGCCAACCCTATGGTAATTGCATTTCGAAAAAGGAATAAGCAATTCGTACCAAACAGATCATGTGTCAATGAAAGGGAGCGAATTACCTCTCGCTCTCTGGAGAACTACCTTTGGTATCGCATTTAATGCTGATTCTGGATGGGAGGGGTCCGCTACGTACAAGACAGTAAGTAACTCCACGGCTCTCCTGTCAGGGTTCGAAATAAATGGGACGCACCAAGAAACGTCTCCAATATCTTTGCACACTTGTCGGCTTCCCCCGGTAAGCTGAAGCTTTGCGCTAACCCTCGCGACTCTTGTGCGACCCGTGCTTGGCCCTCCTTCATGAACGCGGTCGCTTGGATGCCCGCCTTGGCCGCCGTCGTCCGAAATCTGTTGAGGAGTGAAGAACCAGACATGCTTGAGGTTGATTGATCAGCAATATATTATTGCTCCTTATTGGTGAGGTGTATTGAGACTTAGTGATTGTGTTACGAGTTGCAGTCGGTGGTGGAATCTCGATTCTGACGTCGGTTGCGGTGATTTCCACGTGCATCGCTCGTCGCCGCAACTCTCTTTCCAATCCGCCGCAACTGCTGCCATCTCCAATAAAAGCTACGAATATCGCGGACATTATGCTACCGGATCCCAATCGGCTACCCAATGATCGAATTCTATCAAAACTAAAGCCTAGTAATCATGAGAGGTGACTGGAATACCTCTCGATCACCATGAAGGTATATTGAAGCTCGTGGTCAAGCGGTGGCAATTCAGGGACCGACAAGCGTTTTGGGGTCGAACTTTCGGGGCCTGAGCGTGGATCCAAGGAGGACAATGCAATGCTCCCAATATTTTGGTCACATCCGCCGGGGACAATGACGTGACTCCCGGCTCTCAAGAAAAACGTGACTTTGGTTGGCAGAGGCGGGATTCTGTGTTCCAGGGACAAGGTATATCATCTTGGGTTTGGTTTCTATCGATTTCGATCTTATCCATCCGCCACCAACCACCTCCAGAACTTCATCAAACAGATTCTCCTCGCAGCTCCATCCGTAAAGAGTATTCATGCCTAAAGCCACATCATCGAAAGGCTCCCGCGCCCCGGCAGCACATTCTATAATCAGCGTCAAGGATATCTGCTCCTCGTTCATCCTCCCCGGTCCATCGGGGGACTCTAACGTGACGGTTGAGTCCTCTCCCTTGACCGATGTGGATGATCAACTGTATACGCGCTCCACCACTCTCTGGTCGAGTACCCTCACGAAGGTCAACAAACTGAACGAGGATTACTTCGACTGCGGAGTCTTGAACTGTAAGCAATCCATTACTCTTAACCGTGAAATAAATATTGACTGACTGTTGCCTTTAGACCAAGAGCATCTCTCACGCCAACCTCACGAGAACCAGATCCCCATACAGCTCGAGCCTGTGCCGGGTGTCCTTCAAGATCTTCGACCCGTCCTCCACCTTGTACAACCACTCATAGGTGCTGCGTACCACATGGAAGCACCGCGCAATCAAGGGGTCTACGTCTTGTACCCGAAAGTCGTCGCGCCAATCAATCATCGCAAGCTTTGCGCTAAGCTTCCGACGGTCCCAGTGCCGACGCCTGTTCCCGCCGATGGTGCCGCGATATTTGTGGTTGGCCCGTCTCTCATGACTGATCAACACTGGGAGGAGTTCTTGTCCAAGCGCAACGTAAGTCATATCACCTGCTTGAACGCGGACGTAAACCATCAACTGACCAATGTAATGTGCCCACTACTCCGTTAGGTGTACCGCTCGAAGCCACAAAAGAACAGCATTATCGCAGTCCCAAAGAGTCCTTGGACGTTTGTGGACTCCCTCTGGGCTCTCATATTGAATCGATGTAACCAATCCCTCGGGACGAGATGGTGGATCCTTACAACCTACGAACGCTGGATCTTTGGGGTCATATCTCCTGGTACATAACTTAGTTCGTTCCATGTGAGAAGCTTGGAGACTGAATCTACCCCCATAACTCATTCCCTAGACAAAACGAACGTCATCGTAACCGCCCTCAAGCGGTTTGATGCCCATAATCCAACACTGGTTCAGGCTCTCGTGTACTGGCACATCTCCTCCTTGGAAAACCGCGGCCTCCCTCCGGCATACCTCCCTCCATTCGATAGCCCTCGTCCCCGTCCTCAAAGCGAGAACCCCGCACCAGACAACCACATGAATTACGAAGTACCACCACCCCTGGCAATTACTCGCCTTCTGAATGGGGACGCGCCGATCCCAATCGACGACAAGGATCGTGGGATCAAGTCGTCCGCAGCAACTTCACCATACGGGACTCGTGCCAAGACGTTTTTACGTGGCGCGTTCGTCGAGCGAGATCTTATGACCGGGGAAGCCAACGTTGTCAAGTTGAGTGAGGATCGGCTGGCACAGCTAAGGTACAAGAGCGTCTGGCTCGTGCAAGGAAACAACATCCCCGGTCTCGTGGGTTCCGGGCGTCGAAGGACCGATGATGATAACCCAGTGGAATCGTCCAAGTCACCTCGAAAGGGTAAATCGAAAGCATCAAAGCCGTTGTCAAGTCGGAGCCGAGGAACACATGGTCGGGGCTCCATGAGGAAGCGCTCTGAAATGGATATTGACGAGGACGACGAAGATAACAATCATGCCATGGATGAAGACGATCTTGACAGAACTCCAACCCGCCTATCCTTCGATTCTACCCCTAATCTCCCGTCCGCGGTGTCGGATTCGAGATTACCCTCCTTCATGAAATTCGATCACGCGCCGGGGATTGTGAACAAAATGCGTAAATCTCTGCAGGATGGGGCGAATAATTTGGCGGCGCCCTCCGGCGGCACGAGGGGCATGGAAGACCTGACCTACAAGGGGGAACTTAAAGATCCGAGCCATCCATGGAGCATAGAGTACTTCATGAAGGAAAAGACTTCGAGGTTGGAGAATTTCACTGCGTGGGCCAGATACCATGGTTGGACCGGCCAGACGATACAAGTCCGCCAGGTCGAGGAGGAGAAGGAGATGAATGAATGAATGCGCTTCATCGCTACACATGTGTGATATTGCAAGCGGTGTATGTGGCCAGCACGGTAAGCCTATGCACACTTTGTTTCGTGGCACCGAACATTGGTTCGTTTATGGTACTTGAACTCTTCATTATGACTTCCTTTCTTGTATCTATGCTATCATTGTCTAGACTTATGGGTATGAATATTGCCGCGTGTATGATCGTTTCGTTTGTTCCTCGCAACCCTGAAGTTCTCGCGCTTCATTCGACCTTTGATCAACACCACGCCGAGACTTTCACTACTTAACATCATCTACACTACAGGACGGATTTCCATACAGGATTAATATCTCTTAACATTGATAAATTTAGCACTGTGCATCATCTTTCAGGTCTTCTGACGCGTCGCTGTTCATGATGCCATCTGTACTCTGTCGGGCTCCTGTGTCGCCGGGCCCGGAAACCGGAAGATCCGAGACCGATGCAAGCTCACCGGCGGAAAGCAATAGTGCCGGTGGAAATGCACATATATTCTTGCGAAAACCGCGAAAATTTAGAAGGACACCCTCGGGCCTGGTGGACTGCCACCAGTTAGCACACGCGTCATTCCAACCTCCAACCTTCGAATCGCTCTGATGAATACCATTTCCATCGTTTTGGCTTAGTGTATTAACCAGAAGTACGTGACTATACACGGTTTAGACCCTTTGTTCGTTTATTGACTTTTGGTCCCTCTTACTCGTCCACTCCCGAATCCTCAGCTTTCGGCAAAACGGAGTTTAAGGGGAAACAAAAGGAGATTGTGGAAGCAGCTGTGCTCGGTGAGCATGGACCGTATGCCATTGGTGGATGCATCTAGTTGACATTCCCGTCACGAACCCAGGTGCCGATGTGTTCGTTGTCGCACCCACAGGCATGGGAAAGAGCTTGTGCTTCCAGATCCCTGCTGTGGCAGATGAGGTAGACGAACCTATGGTACCAATCCACTGCTTTTCACTAAACAGGCTCTCATAGCATGGGATCACAATCGTTGTCTCGCCACTCCTCGCTTTAATGAAAGACCGTGAGCACAAACTCGTCACATATCTTCCCTCTCTTATCTGTTAAGATTCCTTACGTTTATTCAGAGGTGTCGACCCTGCAGGGATTAGGAGTATCAGCAGTCGCATTCACATCCGAAACACAACCAGAGGAGAAGGCGGAGGTGAGTACACCTTCCGCGGACTACTTGTAGAATGGAAATCCGATCTTTTCGTCACAGATCCTCAAAGACCTTTCTGGTGGTCATCCTTACAATCGTTTGTTGTACAGTAAGCCTTCCTTGGACCAGGAGTTTTATGCTGGCTAAACCCCACAATGTCTGAAACAAACTAGTAACACCAGAAAAGTTGATGTCTCCTGAATTTCGGGGAGTTTTGCGGAGGGTTCACGCTCAGAAGGAGCTGTCGAGACTTGTCATTGATGAGGTTTGTCTCCGTTACCGTTTGTCCATGCAATGTATTAATGCCTACTCATTTAACAGGCACACTGTATCTCGGTATGCCAAAGATTTGCTCGTCGCGTGGTATCGGCGCGAAAATCCCTAATGCCGTTCTTCTAATAGGAATGGGGTCACGATTTCCGAGCGGACTACCGAAAAATCGGTAGCTTTCGGGAGCAGTTCAAGGATGTTCCAATCATGGCTCTCACAGCTAGCGCCACCCCTGCGTATGTGGTTTCTACTTTTCTACATCATAGGTGGTACATGACATACACCTAAATCCTTAATCAGCGTGCAGGCCGACATTATCGCCAACCTGAAGCTCTCCCCCGACCATCTCTTCAAGGTCGTTCATCCGTTCAATCGACCAAATCTGTTCTACGAGGCTAGCCGAAATATATCTCCTCATACCGGGTAATCGAATGAGCTAACCTTCATCGCAATGCGTAATAGGTTCGATACCTACCTTCCCTCCCAACGCCTTCGGATCAATATGGCCTAATTTATCAGTATCTCTCGGGTCTAACTCAACGTCGCGGGGGTGTGCCCTGTGCTGGTCTGATTTATGCCCGCACTCGACAAACTTGCGACGAGCTCGCCGGCTTCTTAAGGGGAAAAGGTCTGATGGCTCGGCCATATCATCGGGGTATACCTCCAGCGAAGCTCGCGAGGACCATGGCTGAGTGGATAGAGGAAGATGGAGGCTGTGATGTAATAGTGGGTACGATTTGTTTGGGGATGGGCATTGACAAGTCGGATGTGAGGTATGTCACAAGTCCTCCCTGGCTGAAAGGAAACGTCTCGTTGTTCAATTGGTCTCTTGATACCACTCAGATACATCATTCATTTTGATATACCGAAATCCTTTGAGTGAGTGGTAGATAAGACCTTCAGAGTAAGCTACTCATCGGTTGAATCGCTCCCTCTTAACAGAGGTTATTATCAAGAGACGGGTAAGCAGGACAGGGTCACGCAGTGCGTCAAACCTTTGCTGATACAAACTGACATCCTTCAGGTCGAGCTGGAAGGAATGGGGAGGTTCGAACCTTCATTGGACCTGGGTGATCCTTATATATGTTTCTCACTCAAAGCCTTTGCCTAGCCAGCCAAATGCATTCTCTACTACTGTGAGCCAAAAATCGCTGCCATTATTTTGCTAATCTGATTGACCTGGTTTATTCGTTTGTTCAGCCAGGGAAGACGTCGTGCGGGTTAAAAAACTCGTTCACCACTCCCATTCCACTCGGGAGAAACATTACCAAGTTGGAGGACGGGCTGGGCCCGCGCCTTCTCAGAGGGCACCAGATAGCCTCGCATCCGTGAGTTACACCGATTACTCACCATTCCGCTTGCCCACCGATCTCATACGAGCGGAGCACCAGTTCGTCCAGTACTGCGAAAACACAGATATATGCCGACATATCGTGAGCCTGTTTGCGCTTACAAGCCCTTATGAGCTCATTCTGAAAGGGCCTTTCCTTGAAATAGCTCATATGTCGTTACTTTGGAGAAAGGATTGACGCAGCGGATGCCGGATTGTACTGTGAAAATATGTGCGACATCTGCAAGAACCCCGAGAAGACGAAGCGTGCCAAAGCTGCTTTGTCCTCACAGAAGTTTGTAATGACTCAAGCTCCACGATTGGAACGAGAAGTCAACGCTGCCGATGCCGACGAGGATTTAGATGGATACCCCAATCCGGCTTATGTCCTACGGGACGCGGAGGTGCTTGCTCGCAGGCGTATTGTCGCCCAACCCGCGGCGTCGCGCCCAGCGTTCCGAACAGCTACGAACTCGATCTCTTCAGTGAATCAGGACCGTTATCAGTCTACCACGAAACGGTTCGGCGAGGCAGCGCCAACCTCGACAAAGCCAGATGGATGGTGGGCAACCGACGGTGGGACAGGGGGGCTCATGGTTCGTTCACGACCTCACGATGGGGATTATAGTTTAGACGTCGATGGTTTCGTGGAGATAGGCCCCGTACAGGCCAAGCGAACCCGGGGAGGCGATATAGACGACGACGAATGGTCTCATTCTGCAATGGGATTGTCGAATAAGAAGTTGAAAGGTGGTAGCACCTCGTTGACGACAAATCTGCTAAGTGAGTTACCTACTTGCTTCCCGTCTTTCGTACTTCTATGGCAGTTAATTGTGATACTATCATTAGACGCCGCAATGCCAACCCGGCGCACTAGCACGTTCAAGACCCCCTTTAAGAAACCGGACCTCACCGTTTCAGCCTCTACTGTTGTGAAGCCGCAAGGATCTCGAGAGAAGGAGATCGCAGAGGATGTCATCGAAATCGATAGCGATCCGGAAGGTCGGGATGGCGACAGAACGGTGATAAACGGCACGGGCCAGAGCAACCGAATGCAAGCTCCACAAAGAATGCCCTCAGCGACGTCGTTATCTGACATATCGCCAAGCTGTGAGTGGAACTGAACCCTAAGGTAGGGTTCCTGCTGAAACTATTATTTGTGTCCTTTCTTCCATCATCAAAGCATCCCCTGTCAAGTTTGAGTCCATAATCTACGAGGTCGATGCTTCGATGTCTCAGAAGATCGCAGTGAGTTGCCCTTTATCACAAATATTTTGCGAAAGGCCGCTTATAATATTCACTATACTAGGGAACTCTCAGAGAGGAAACCATGAGTGAGCTCCGAAATTACTTGCACAAGGCGCTTATGATTGGTATGAGAGGTGAAGACGTTTGGTCGAGGCTGGGTGGCATGGACATGAGTCAGAGCGAACGGTACGGCGCATTGCTTTGATCCCAGAGCAAACGAATTAAAAGACCTTCATCGTCATTAGATCTGATGCGGTCCTTGAGTGTGCCAAAGAGCTGGAGTTCCTGGTAATGTCTTACTCCGTCAGCAATGCGGGATATCAAGAGCGTAAAGCTTCCCGGATCGCAGCCTTGAAGCAGATAGCTAAAGGTAATATGCCAGCCTTTAAAGCCGACGAGACAGTAGCCCCTGCAGCGCGTGGCGGCAAAGGCAAAGGCAGGGTTGGAGGACGTGTCAATGGTACTGCTGGATACAACGCAAGCTGCGAAGAGATGGAGGAAGTGGTCAAGATTCTGAGAACCCTCATCCAGCGATGGAATTCGCGAAACACCAACTCCTCAAAGCAGAAGGGGGCGCGGAAAGGGGGAGGGGAGGGGATTCCGCAATCACCGGAGCCACCCATTGACGGGGAGCTCTCTGAGGATGAATAAAGAGCGATTTTGGCAGTGTCGAATTGAGAAACGTGAGTTTCAGTCCTTGAAAACCTGCCTTGTCTGCAGCGAACTCCAAGCACATCAAATTGGTTGGGATGCCAATGAGCAATACTGTGACAGCGTGCAATCATAATGCCGTCGACAATTTACTTGTAAGCCGCCAGAAGCAAGTGTGAGGCTGAAATGAAGGCGATGATCACTAAGTCAAAACATAAGGAAGTGTAAGCAAGCCTTGGGAGCAGCAGATATGATGTATCAGGGTTACATAAGACTTCTCAAATGAATAATGAAGGGAAAGCACAAAACATGGAGCTTACCTTTATTCTGTTACTGCATCTGATATCAATATAAATCTTTTAAAGTGTAAACTCTCAGAATTGGATCGGGTATGCAAAGTCACCAATACGGCTGGCAAACCTGACCAAACATGTTTGGTGTTGCGAAACAATTTCCGCCATTCCCAAACGACCGCGCCATCAAAAGCATCTAATCCGTAGGTTTATTTATGTCATTCGTCCTTTTTTAAGCGTACGAACTAATGTTTTAACCTTCCAGCATGTCTCTACGAACGGTTATCCCGTCGCTACGGCCAACCTGCGCATCATCCTCCCGCGCCACACAAGTGCGCTACAGGTCCACATCCCCATACGGTCGATCGCATCTTAGAAAACAGCCCGATATACCCCCTCCCGTCGTCCCACACTTCCGCCAGCGCGTCATCCTTTCAGACGGCTCGACCTTCACACACATGACCACCTCACCTCGCAGCATCATCCGACTCACCAGGGATCTCACAAACAACCCGTTCTGGTCCCCGAGCAGTACGGATATCTCATTTGGGGATGAAGAAGCCGGAAGGATGGGCAGGTTCAAGAGGAGGTTTGGAAGTGAGGACGAGGATAAGATTTCGTTTGAGCAGATGGATGGACCCCTTGGGTCGCAGACGGGCTCGGATGCCGTGCAGAAGGCCCAAAAGCTGGGATTGGGTGGGAAATGGAGGTGGGTTGGTGGTGACGATGGAAAGAAGAAGAAATGATGTCTGGCCTAGGCTCGTGATGCTTCTTTGGGGTGAGTCTTTGATCGCAAAACTTTCTTCCTAAAAGTAATTCTGAACATTACTCTAAACGCAATCTCAGTATACAGTTTATACTTGTTCATTTTGCAAGGTTGTGTTCAGTTCAGCTCGCTCAGCCAGATCCGTCTAGTAATCAGTCTACTGTCGTTCCATCGCCCTACTGCCTATATATCGGCTCACGGCCCACTGATGACGTCACCTTGCCTTAGCGCCCTCGTCTCATGTGTGGAGCGCAAATCGGTCGATCCTCGCCGAGTACCAGTACTCCATGGCTGCTCCTCGGTCTGAACATACCCTTCAAGGCTTCACGTCTGCTTTCGATCAGTTATGGGTACACGTGTGGTTCACCCATATCGTGGTACATGAGTACTAAACACCGCGCTCTACATTCTCTTTGGGGGATAGCTCCATTGTTATACTTTTGTCGATGCGCCAACCCTGGCATCGATTCAACTTTGGCACGTGTGACCGTGTCCCCTTGTGATATCACTCAGACGTCAGGCTATCCTAGCAACATGGGCATCTTACTCGGGATGACGCCAAACTCAATGGATTGAGGATGAAGAGACGCCATTGTGATTTCTCAAGTGTCCTCCGAAATGCCCTAGAAGTCTAGGAGGCAGGGAGGCCCTGGAGAGCCTTCTCTGAGAGCTCTTGGCTTCCCGGTGAGAGGTCTCTGCCCTATGTGTAGGCGCCCGAATCCTGATGCTTCCCGGAGCACTGTAATGTTGCTAGTCCCAGCTGTCTAACTTGCTGCAGACGTTAGCTCAATCCTATGCTTCAAGAGCCAAGTGATATGGGGTTGGCACGAATGGCTTGTGATCGACCAATCACTTACCTCATCGTCACCCAGGTCCAGTAGGCTTAGACCTACCTCATACCTTACAATTGAACGAGGATCCTCTCTTGCTTGAATATTTGGGAGGAGACGCAGCAAGGGGCCAAGCCAGACTTAAAGAGAGCACCGTTCCTGGCCTCTAGCTCGAAGACTAGCGCTGCAACTCGCGGTGAGCTCGTCGTCTTCTCTGCCCCAGAGCATACTTTAGGAATGCAGAATCATCGGCTTCTCGATTCAAGCGTCTCCCGGGCTACTATGCATGGTAGGGGGCGAGGACGTGAAGCAAAAGGCATGAGGCTCTCTTATCTTCACGCAATGTCCATGATTGCGAGCTTTTGTGCATTGCGCGATTCGAGCGCGATCCGGGCACCATCTAACTGACGAAGAGTTATTGTATAAGTTTGGTGGTAGTCCATTTTCACGTCGTGCTTAATCACGAACTCCCCCACCTGTGATATCTTTACATCAATCCATCAAACTTCATTTCGATCGTTCGCTAGGTGATAGGTCTTTGCTTTCCCCCTTCCCCTTCTCAACACTCGGACCGATTAGTCCCGAAATCGATGGTTGTTCGCTCCAAGTTCCCCACACATTGCTCACCGCCTCACCAGGTAATGTAGGTTAACCTGAACCTCGAAGCCCCAATAATGGCGCCATATTGCGTTGCATGAGCGCCACACTGTCCAGGCCCTTCTATCCAACGTTCATTGCAAAGCCTTTACATCATTGCTGACATTCCAGGCCCTGTAAATGGCCGAGACCCAAGGATCTCCCAATCTCTCCACCAATCAGGCAATCCCACGCGCATCCTTGCGCGCTGATCAACGTTCATAATTGGCCTTGATAATGAATACACGTTGGAAGAAGGCAGATAAGTGATGTACCCCTGGCCGGTGTAAACCGCACAGTGCCCGCCTGCGGCGTCAAATACCCAAGATTTCGGTCCAGATTGTGATCTCCGAGGTAGTTTGAATGATACAAGGCAATATTTATCTGATCAGGCATGGCCGACTCGAGATTTGATGAAAGGACGACAGTGGGAACCGGGTAGGTTCAAATCGTGACCGTGACGTCGTGCGGTGTGCGCCTGATCCGTTCATCAGTCACCCGGAGCAAGAGGCTTTCGCCGCCCAAGTGGAGATCATGCCCTCTATAAAAGGTCAGAGGGGGTGATATCCTATCGACATATCTCCCCCTAATCACATGTCTACTTCGCTTCAACAGCAGAAGGAGCCGGCCACTATCATCGACGTCCGGCAAGAAGACTCGGAGTCTATTTCAACCGCTATCGCGGCACTTCGCACCCAGATCCTCGCTGGTCTACATAAACCAACACACCAGAGGACGCTGCCGCCCCATTTGATCTATGATGAACGTGGATTACGATTGTTCGACGAACTGACGACTAATTTGGATGCATACTACATCTTCCGCGCTGAAGAGCAGATCTTGACAGACCATAGCAAGGACATGGCCGCCATGATGGGTGCTGGGAAGGGCGAGGCCATCATTGTCGAACTCGGTGCTGGGTGAGCTGAGCGCGTCACGCCCGCGCGGCGCATCTCGCTAACCGGATCTCCGTCAACAGTGCGCTGCGCAAGACTGGACACGTGCTTTCAGCTTTCGCCAATACCGCTGTTAAGGCCCCTACACCAAGCGATAAAGCCCCCATCATATACTATGCTCTAGATCTCGAGCGCCGT
The DNA here is from genome assembly GCA_019633535.1 of Tulasnella sp. JGI-2019a. Lineage (NCBI taxonomy): Eukaryota > Fungi > Basidiomycota > Agaricomycetes > Cantharellales > Tulasnellaceae > Tulasnella sp. JGI-2019a. The sequence goes on from WSUE01000208.1 coordinate 33,165, forward strand.
GAGCTCCTACGTAGCCTGGACGCTCTATCTGGCCCCATTGGCGAGGACTTGAAGGGAAAGGTCGATATCAGGGGCATGTGGGGCACGTATGACGGAGGGATTGCATTCATCAGAAGCGGAGGGCTCGTTCAAGATGCGGCCATCACCCAAGACTCTGAGAAATCGTCGCCCCCGCGCTTCAAAAGATTCTCACAACAATACGAGGCTCGTAAGGCGCCTGTGATTCCCTCAGACGAGACACCTAGACCGTCTTCTCCCGCTTCCTCAGAGGACAACGACAACCGTACAGTGTCGGACTCGGCATCGCGGCTATTCACCGATAATGGCGGCACTCATCAGACCGCCGCATCGACCGCGTCCCCATCGGAACGCGAGCGGAATGCGAAGGGTGGTGGTACCACGCGGTCGCGGTCGGCTTCTCCTATGAGATTTGGCGAAGAGGCAGAGCGCATGGCCCACCCACCCCTTCACTTTCTCTTCCTCGGCTCCTCCATCGGTAATTTCCCTCGAAACGAGTCTGCGGAATTCTTGAAGAGTCTGCCATTACGACCTGGAAGCGGAGACACCATTCTCTTAGGTGCGGTAACGTTCTCTATTCATTTCCTCGGACCTCTTGATCTCTAAATTCTTTGTTCTGGTCAGGTATTGACCACTGCAATGACGTTGACGTCATCAAAGCTTCGTACGTTGATCCGCAAGGCTATAGTGCCCGCTTTGGTTTGAATGGCCTTCGCGTGGCGGAACGTGTCTTGGAAGGCCACAGTGAGGATCTCGAGCGGGACTATGGGAATATCTTTAAGAAGGATGGATGGGACTTCGTGGGCATCTGGAACGACGTCGAACGACGTCACGAATCACACTTCAAATCCTTGAGGAAGCAAGCGTTGGTCATCCCTCCCGATATCGATCGGCCGCAGGATCCAGAGACGTACGTCGAGTTCGAGGAGGGCGAGTTGGTCCATTACGAGGTTTCCGTCAAGGTTAGTCTCAGCCCGTTCGATCGTGCTCGTAGAAGGCAGTGTGAACTGGAGCGTTGGCCTTGGCTGTTTTAATAGTTCTCCACAGCGGAAGCTCTTGCCATGTTTTCCGCTGCCAATCTTCGAGTAGTGAACCGCTGGACGGATAACAATTCTCGGTTCTCCGTCTGGCTTCTCGAAAGGCCGCCCTTCAACCTTCCGACCCTTCCTTCCCTTTCTCACGCACCTCCTATGGCACCCTCCACTCCTCTTCCTGTGCAGAAGGTCTTCCCGTCTGTTCCAACCCTCGCCGAATGGTCACAACTCTGGGCTCTTTGGGATATGGTCACCATGAAAATGATCCCCGAGGGGATGCTCCACCAGAAGCCGATCGACCTCCGGCACAAATGCCTCTTCTACTTCGGCCATATCCCCACATTCTTGGATATCCATCTAACGCGTGCGGCAAGGCGCCTTGGAGGGAAGGAGCAAGAATTTACCGAACCGGAGTACTTCACGCAGATCTTCGAAAGAGGTATTGACCCGCACGTGGATGATCCAGATACTTGCCACGTGAGTTTTATTTGTCCTCGCGTTCTCCATATTAGGTCAGTAGACTAAACTCTTATGGCGTGGGTCGTTTTTAGCCGCATTCGGAGGTCCCCACGGCCGACGAGGACTGGCCTACCCTCGAGGTGGTCATCGGGTATCGAGATAGAGTGAGAGCGAGGGTGATGAGAGTATACGTGGAACATGGTCGCGAACGTGTGGGTTCAGCTGATCCGACGATTCGCGACTTCGACCGCGATCTCGGGAGGGTGCTATGGATGACCTGGGAGCACGAAGCCATGCACCTTGAAGTCAGTGCTTATTTCAACTTGCGTTCACAAGCATTATCCCTGGCTTAGAGCTAAATTACCCATTTTCTCCTTCAAGACACTATTGTACATGCTCCTTCAGAAGGCGGGTGACGAGGGTGGGACTATTCCTCCGACTGGTTTCATTCCCCCCGCATGGGAGATTCTGTCGCAACAGAAGGAGTGGTCAGATGACCTAGCATCTTCCCCTCCGTCGACCGTTGTGATCGGCCCTGCGGACGTTCCACTCGGCCATGACGACTTTGAAGCCGAAGATGCCGCAAAAGACAGTATTGCCGGTCTCGTTAATGGGGCAGAGTACCAGTTCGGTTGGGATAACGAGAGCCCGAGGCGCATCGTCAAGTTGGACAAAGCAATCCGAGTCGAGACGCGACCGATCTTGATTTCCGAGTATCACGCCTTCTGGAAGAAGGGTCAAGATGGGACTGATGGATGCCGGAAGCTACCGGCCAGTTGGATCCTGGACCCGAATGGAGATGTTCAGGTGAGGCAGCGCATAATCTTTCGAGATCGTTCATTTGGCTGAGTTCCCTCCATCGATTGTATTTAGGTCAGGACGCTGTATGGCCCCATTCCTCTCCGAGTGGCAAAGAACTGGCCATTCATTGGATCGTATGATGAGCTTCATTCATACGCGGCCTCCAAGGGTGGTAGGTTGCCTACCGAAGCGGAGCTCCACTTGTACAGGGACATGTATGAGGGCTCAGAGGAGAGTAATATCGGGTTCACGAAGTGGCACTCGATTCCGTGAGTTTATTACTCTCGTGGCGCCGGGTCGACGCATGACGTTTACATTTTTTCACATAGGCCAAAAGTAGCTACCGGTCCTGATAACCGAGGCCATAACGGAGGCGTTTGGGAGTGGACGTCCACTGTTTGGGATACCCATGAAGGTTTCAAGTCATCGATGCTGTACCCCGGGTGAGTACCTTCCACCTAACCGCATACCGCTTTAGCTAAACATGATACTTCAAAGATATTCGAGTGACTTCTTCGACACGAAACATCAAACCGTGGTAAGTCTCCGATTTCCTGGAAGTCTATCGCCTATTCTGAATCGCCTGTATGCTTCTCGGTTATTTTAGATCGGTGGATCGTACGCGACAGTCCCTCGTCTTGCCCAACGAAGGAGTTTCCGCAACTGGTTCCAGCACAATTATCCGTACTCATGGATTGGCGGAAGGATTGCGTACGACGGCTCTGCGTAATGTGCAATTTGGAACTACCATGGTTTGAAAAGAGTAATGGAATGATCTGCGAGCTTCTTGTTAGGATGGCGACATAGTTGTGTGAATTTCTTTGACCCAGCGGTTGCACAGTTGTCGCAGGATTATTTGGAATGTCTGGTACTACCTGTCGAACGCTTATTTTCACAACTCTTCAGTGCAGCTTTTGCCAAACCGCTCGAATAAGTCCACCATTAAGAAATAATAGGACCAAACGAAGAGCACGTAACCAGATACGATATATGTTCATGACTTCAACCAATTCCACAAAACGGGTCCCAATATCGACGGCGTGAAGAGATCTGTCCTGGGGACCAAACACCATGATATAAGTCGCAAAGTGTGGTGAATGTGGCGGTTCTTTCCATGCATGTAAAGTTATAAAACGTTTAGTTTAAACTGGGTAGCGAATAAACAGTGGACTTGGTAACGTACAGTGCGTCCGGCGTAGATGAGATGTCTGCCGAAGTTGCGAGCGAAGGCACCCTCCTGTGACGTCTCACCCTCTGCAGGCTTGGTGGTCGGCCAACCATAGTCAGTCGCTTTCGTTCCGTTCCTAAAGATTGATTAGTCACGCTCCGGGTTAGATTGGGCCTGACCAAAAAGGGAGATACATTGGCCGTACCACATGCCCTCGGTGCGAGCGTTCGCCTTGCGAAAGAATCCGCCGGAGAACCCGACTGGGATGGCCCGCTTAGACGGGAGGTGACGCAGTAGACTATCAAGTGTGATCGCGTCCATCATAGATTTCGTGCATCCTTGACCTATGATGACGCACAAAGAGGTAGCGAAGTTAACCGATGGGACGCCAGTAAGACTGATAAGGGTTACCGTAAACAGGATTAAGCTTGAGAGAGGCGTTACCGACTGCTACCCAGTTGTCAGGCAACGTTCCTTTTGGTGCTTGGTGGTATTTGATGTAGGACATTTTCCCTGCAGGCACCTCAGTGTACCATGGAGCACATACTTCTTTGTGGGCCTCCAAAATGTCAAGGAGCTTGTAGATCCAGTCCGGTGTCGTCTCCGAATGATGAAGAGACTTCAAGAATATACGTAGCTCATCGATGGAACGGGGCAGGTGGTCGGCACTGACGCCCCATCCACCTGTCATAATAAGCACTGTTGTCCCACCACAGTAGGCAAATTTTAATAAGAATGCCAGCATTGTGGATGAGCGAGTTGTGTGAATAATACAAAAGGTCCTCACGCACATTGCGATTGCTCGATCAGGTCAAGATATACGGCCCTCCGCTCCCCAGTTGACCAATCAGGGATGTTGACATAGACGACTCCGGGGTGAAGACCGTACGGGAAGATATCTTTGATCTTTAGCTGCACTTCTTCGGGCAGTGTCCAAACAGACTGGGAATACGTCAAAACAGGGTCGTACGTGGTCTGAAGAGACGAAGGAAGGGGACCGAATCCAGAATTCTGAATCCACTTGTGGTAAGAGGCCTGGGCCGAACCGGTCGCATCTGATAACCGGGAAGAAGTGAATTAAGTTTAGGTACGAGAGTAGATGGTCAGAGGTACGTGATACACACCGACAACGAAACTCGCTGGTTCTTCCTGCTTAACACCTCCCGCCAACCTCACTTTGACACCTGATACCGTATTGCTACCGTCTTCGGCGCGATGGTATCCTTCAATAGTGCCAGTAAGGAAAGTGATGTTACCACGATATTTAACAACCAATCGACGCAGCAATGGTTCAAATGCTTGTCGAGATATTGGCAGGATTTAGGGAGCATGGGAATCTTCCGGACGGTAGAGCTCAGGGCTGAATTCGTTACCGTAGTACCACTGAATCGTGGTGGGAACGGTACTAAGTACGGACGATCCGGTATCAGAAGGCAACTAAGACCTAGGCGGTGAGATATGACATACCTAAGCCCAAAATATTCCAGCTCTTTTTAAAAGTCTGGGAATAGTCGCCGAAGGCCGAGGGTTATGGGAGGCAAGAAGACTGCCCTCACACTCTAACGGTTAGGTACGGAGAATCCTCAAACACGGCGTTTGCTCACTATGCAATGTCAAATATTGAACCACCCGCTTCCTCAGCGGAATAGCTGTTGGAAAACCGTTCTCCATAATGCGGATCTCTTTATCTTTTGGGAGGTCCATCCCAAGCTCCCCGACTGAGCCTTCTGGTTCTATGACGAGGACGCTGTCAAAATGTTGCGCGCAGACTGCTGCAGTGAGTAGGCCTGCAATGATATAGAGTGAAATCGTCATTAAAAAAGCACTTTCATGCTAGTCGTTGAAGAAAGCCACACCTTCCGCCACAAATTACCGCTCGACCCTTGAGTAGGCCATCATGCCTATCCTTTCCGGCGTCAGGAAGGTCGTTCAGGATTGTCATGGAAGGAATGAGGATTGTCTTCCGAACAAGTTTCGCAAGCAAGTTCGCGGTGAAGATAGTGCAAATTCCGATAGTTGTGAAGGTCTGCCATCCACCTAGATGCGATGCGAAGGACATTGAGAAATGGCTGATGAAATTTGGATTCTGTGAGGGATAAGGAAATCTGGTGGCCGATTTTGTGATACTGCCTGGTCGATGGGAAGTGATACCAAGTACTTATAGTCATCGATAGACTGACTGAACCCAACCACGCAAGAATATCGGATGCCACCCGCCACGGCGAATGGACAGCCGCACGTATGGGCAGGCATAACCACGACCTCTCCGCCCGATCAAAGCGCCCGCGCTGGCGCTAGCGGGACGGCTGAACTTGGACCGATGCCGATACGCTGACTGTCTTTGTTTGTGGTTGTACCAGAAGCCTCCTCCTTCCAAATTCGAAGGCGATCCTTTCTTACGATGCTGAGGATGTACCGGATCATAAAGCGCTGGATGACAATGCGAGGTTGCCCTCGACTGGCCCGTGAGAACCTGCGGCAGTAGGCGACAAAGGGCAGACCTTAACATTTCCCTCCATCAGATACATGATGTTTCCTAGCCATTGAATCGCCTTGGCCTGGAGAAGGTAACTCACGCAGTACCATTCAACACTTAATATTCAGGTGAACTGTAGCCAAGACAGTTCGTATCGTGCAAACCACAGCCAGCGAACAGTCCAGGGATTGCCTTGCCGTCCGAAGGATAAAGGATGCGCGGTTGACCACAAGTAAGCTGTGCAGTGTGCAATAGCGAGAAAACGTTGAACACAAATGAGTCCTTTTCGCCACTGTGGTGTTGTGCCGGGCTCCCAGTCCGGACAGTCGCAAAGATTCCACGAGCATGAAAGAGGTGCATGTCTATATCATTTGGGAAGCTTATACCCACATCCACTCCTGCGGCCACGTTGTCGTAATCTTCAAGCCGGGCAGTTGCATGTGAGATTGCTAATCAGTAGAAGTCCATTCGCTTTCAAAGGCTGGCTTTCTTATACTCTTAATGCACCTCCAAATTTTGTGCTTATCGGTCTAGGGGCTGCTTCGCTCATGAGGGAAACGATTCGGGCTGACACCCTGTAAACATGCATAAACATGCCAAGCCTCGAGGAATATTGCCACTCGCCCTCGTGTTTTCCTGCTGCGCGACATGGGACCGCCTCTTCCTCTCAGCGTATATCTTGAATTTGTTTTGCGTCTTCGGTTCCACCCATTCACCTCTGCTCCCCCTCCCTTTGTCTCACCATGCCGTTCTGGAAACGGGGGAAGGCTATTGGTCCTTACGTCGTGGGTGGCACAAAGATCACTCTCGATATCCTGTCTACTGTTGCCAAGCTAATAGCTCCACCAGGCATGAAGGCAGCTATCGGGGCGGCTTCACAGATAATCGCCATCATTGAGGTCAGTAATATCAACATCTCCCTTTCTTCTCTTTGTGGGGGGGGGGGGGGGGGGGGGGGGGGGGGGGGGGGGGGGGGGGGGGGGGGGGCGGGGGGGGGGGGGGGGGGGGGGGGGGGGCGGGGGGGGGA
>WSUE01000208.1:40157-67642 GCA_019633535.1 Tulasnella sp. JGI-2019a
AGCGGGGGGGCGTATCACAAAAAGACCCACTTTTTTTCCTCTAATATAAAAACCTCGCTTTTTTTGCTTTAGCCCCCCCCCCCCCCCCCCCCCCAATGAGCGTCTAACCTGAGATCCGCGTATGTTCGTAGGGAGTTCAAGCCAATCGCGACGACACAAAACGGCTTATCGAACGTCTCTTGGGCTTGCTGCTCGTCTTGGCCAGCACCTACGATGGCAGGAACAACGACGAACTTACTGCAGGTATTGAAGCCAGAGTGACACGACTAACCAAGTGGGCTTACTTTTTATTCTTCATTCCTGACGTTCGAGTATTGAATTATATATTGGACAGTGAACTCAACGTCATATTAGACGGAGTTAAACAGGTGGAGACATCAACGGATCCCAAATCATTCGGGGGCTTCGTCAAGGCCGGGTTTCTATATGTGAAGAACGGCCGGATGATTAAGAGTTATATGATCGATATTCGTTGGGCGATGGGTGTCTTTCAGGTCAGTCGATCGCCCGTCACCTCGAGAGTGTGTTTACTAACTGCGCTTGAAGGTAGAGGGTCGGATTCAAGATGCCCGCCGGCATCAGGATATGCATAAGGATATTAAAATCATCCGTGGGGCTGTGGAGAACATGGTATGCCATCTGATCGTCTAGACATTATACTGTTTCTGATCCTTTTCCAGCCAACCACAGGGCCCAAGACCCAAGACAGGTTAGGGTTCTGTCTTAACACTTTACACCCCTATACTAACTGTAGTATTCTGATCTATAGCGCATTGATCTCCTCGTCTGTACTTCCCACTCCGCCGCTAAAGCTATACGGTAGGGATGAAGAGGCCAACAACATTGCTAGGCGTGTCACGTCGGAGACAGGTTCCCGTTTGGAAATCCGGCCCCGGGGGAATCGGGAAAACCGCTCTCCTCATGGCAGTCAGTGAGCATCCAGTCATCAAGGAGATGTTCGGGGAATCCCTTTTCTTTGTGCGCTGTGAGCAGGCCACTTCTACGGCACTTTTCATCGAGCTTGTCGCCAGGAGCCTCCGCATCGAGAAGTCGTCAAGCGATAGAATGGCAGATATTAAGATTCGTCTTCGCTCCAGCAAGGATCCCGCCCTCCTTCTCGACAACTTCCACACACCTTGGGACATTGACGGAGAATAGACTCGAGTGGAGGAGATCCTATGTTCCTTGGCCTCTTTTCCTCATGTTACCATTCTGATCACAATGCGATCCAACCTTCCACCCTCAACAGACGTCGCATGGTCCATCCCCTTCCTTGACCCCCTTCCTGTCCTGGAGAAGGATGCTGCTCGTGAACTTTACCTTAGCATAGACTCCAAGGCTGCGAGCGACGGTTCGCTTGATACACTCCTCGGCGAGCTCTCATATATGCCGCTAGCGACCAAGCCCACGGCGAGCCACGGGAGAAATGGAGAGAGTCCCAATGCCCTCCTACAGAGGTGGAAGGCAAGAGCAGTGGGGCCGGCCGATCTCTGGCGTAGCAAGGACAAGGACAAGAGCGTCGATATATCGATTTGACTGTCCATCGAGAGCAACCTTATGAGATCTGCGCCGGCGGCACTCACTCCCCTATCCGCTGTTGCCATGCTCCCCGCCGGGGCCAGCGTCGCCCTATTTCCTCAATTGGTCCCAAGCATTGGTCCCCTTGACCCGGCCGCGGCCATACTTCGCCAAGCAACGCTTACGAACACCGACCCCGATGCGCCTATCATCCAGCTTCTTTCACCAATACGCGCATATGTCCTAAAGCACCACCCACTCCCAGATGGTCTCAGGGACGTGCTATACGATGCGTATGTAGGTTTCATCGCTGAACACAGCTCGCGCCTCGGCGACACAAACTTTCCAAACGACGCGCAAGCGTTGTCCGTCGAGGAAACCAATCTGGAAGCGATACTACCGGATGTGATTCAAACCAGGTTTGACGTCACCGTCGATGCTGCGATCACATTCTGTCGGTATCAGTACTACACTCGGCCCCGCTTAGATGTTATCCGCAGTGTAATACAGGCTTGTCGACAGAGGCGTGGTCGACGCCGCCTGGCTTATGGTTTATACTTGTTTGGCTGCCTTTTGCAAGATTTGCATCAGTACAGTGAGGCTCAGTTGGAGTACACAGAAGCAAATCAAGTATACAGAGAGCTCGGCGATCGGCAAGGCGCCGCACAATGCCTTAAAGCGCTTGGGGACATCGATCGAATGCAGGGCAGATACGAGGAGGCCCAGGAGACGTATAAGCGTGCAAGTGGAGCCTTCAGAGAGCTCGGAGGCCGACGTGCCGCGCAATGCCTACAAGGACTCGGGGGTGTTCATCGGATGCAAGGCCGATACAACGAGGCCCAGGAGGCATATGAGGGCGCAGATCGACTATACAGAAAGCTCGGTGATCGGCTTGGTGCCGCACAATGCCTCAAGGCGCTTGGAGATGTCGATCGGATGCAGGGCCGATACGATGGGGCCCGGAGGGCGTATAAGCGTGCAGATGCTGCCTACAGAGAGCTCAGCAATCGGCTTGGTGCCGCGCAATGTCTGCAAGGACTCGGGGGTGTCCATCGAATGCAAGGCCGGTACGATGAGGCTCAGGAGGCGTATCAGGGTGCAGATCGTGTATACGGAAAGCTCGGCCATCGGCTTGGTGCCGCACAATGCCTCCAAGGCCTCGGGGATGTCTATCAAACTCAAGGTCGATACAACGAGGCGGAGGGGGCATACAAAGGTGCGAATCGAGTCTACGGAGAGCTTGGCGATCGACTTGGTGTCACACAATGCCTAGAAGCACTCGGGCGCATTCAATGGATACGCTACCAATATAAGGACGCGCGGAGAACATTCTCGGAAGCGGCAACACTGTTTGGGGAACTGGGTATGAAGGTGGATGCTGATAGATGTTCAAAAGCTATGACGCTCTAGTATGATTCTTGTCCCACAAACCACCCGGTTGGTCTCCGTGTAAATCCTGGCTCTGTTCTGTCACTTCGTTCTCATGTTTCTCACCTTATGTTCTCTTCTTTCTTTATGTCATTCACTTCCCGTATCCACTGTTGCAGTCTCTTTGACCATGGCCATCGTGAGACCGACCCCGAGTGTCGCCTACCGACGGCAGGCTTCTACTCCGAATGGACTCCACTTATGGTTTGCCGTACCTGAAAGAGACTGCACTTATTGACGCAGATGAAGAGATTCCTTTGGTTTCACATACTCTCTTGTTATCATGGGCTCCCGTGAATATCTAGTGTGATTCAAATTAGGAAGGAATAGTCGTACGGCGGTAATCGGCACAGACTACTCAAGGTGGATTGAAGGCTAACTCCATGTCACTCTATTCTCCATTGGACAGCAGTCACGAAACGAGGGATCATAAAACCGCAATAGTGAAGCGAATGGAAACATCTGTTCAACTCTTCAGCCAATTCCACACAACATGCCGCAGTATCCATGGCGCGAAGAGATCCGTACTGGGGATGAATCCCCAGTTCGTGAATTGCCAAGTCCTGTGAACGTGTTCATTCTTTCGATGCATGCAAGTTATTCGTTTCCAGGTCAGTCAGACTGGATTAGCCGTACGAGTAGTGCGCCTTATAACATACCATGTGCCCTGCGTAGCATAGATACCTGCCAAAGTTGCGAACGAAGGCGCCCTCGTGTAGCGTTTCACCCTTCGCAGGCTCGGTGGTCGGCCAACCATAGTCAGTAGCTTTCGTATTGTCCCTAAAGAAGAGCTAAGCTCCATCAAATCGTTCTTAGGATAAAATAAGTGGCATAGTAGCCCATACCACATGCCCCCTGTACGAGCGATCGCCTTGTGGAAGAACCTGCCGGAGAAATCAGATGGAATAACTGAATTAGACGGAAGGCGACGCAGCAGGCCATCGAGGGTGATCGCATCCATCACAGCCTTCGTGCATCCTTGGCCTGTAATGCCATAGAGAGGGTAATAAAGTTAATCGACAGGACATCAGTACTAGAACCGAAAGGGGTTACCATAGACAGGGTTAAGCTTAAAAAAGGCGTCGCCAACTGCTACCCAATTGTCGGGCAACGTTCCCTTCGGCGCTTGATGGTACTTGATGAATGACATGTTCCCAGCAGGTATTTCGCTGTACCATGGAGCACATTCTTCTTCGTGGATCGCCAAAACGTCAAGGAGTTGGAAGATCCAATCAGGTGTGTTTTCTGACTGATGGATTGACTTTAGATATATTCGGATCTCGTCAATCGAATGGGGCCGCTGGTTGGCGGTAACGCCCCATCCGCCTGCTGTAATAATCACTGGAGATAGACGCCATGTAGGAAGGAAAATTAGCAGTGCGATGGGCGAGCTACATGGGTTATCCTGGAGGAGTATACGCACATTGTGATTGCTCAACAAAGCCAATATACATGGCCTTGTGCTCCCCGGTCGACCAATCGGGGGTATTGGCATAAACGAATCCGGGTTGTAGACCGTAAGGGAAAATTTCTTCGATCTGGGGCAGCACCTTCTCTGGTAGATTCCAGACAGACTGGGAGTATGCCAAAACGGGGTCGTACGTGATCTGGAGAGACGAAGGGAGAGGGCTAAATCCAGAGTTCTGAATCCACTTGTGAAAAGAGGTCTGAGAGGGACCTGTCGCATCTAATAAGTGGATTTGGTTAAGTGCTGAGATGGCCAGAAGTGCATGTTTAAGTAGAGACTCACCAACGACAAAACCCGCGTATACTTGTTGCTTAACGCCTTCTGCTGACCTCACTTTAACCCCTGACAGTGTATTGCTGCCATCTTCGGCGCGAAGGTATCCCTCGACAGTCCCAGTAAGGAAGGTGACGTTGCTACGATATTTGACAACTAATCGACGCAATAGTGTTTCAAATGCTTGCCGAGAGATAGGAAGAGTCTCTGGAGCATGAGGGTCTTCCGGCCGGTAGAGCTCTGGGCAGAATTTACTGCCGTAATACCACTAGATCGTCATGGGAGCGGCACTGAGCGAAGAGAGAAGAGAAGAGGGAAATCCAAAAGATCCGACGTTAGCGGCACAATATGATCTGGGTCGTGAAAATAACTAACCTGAGGCCGAAGTAGCCCAGCTCCTTCTGTAAGTCCGGAAATAGCTGCCGAAGACCAAGAGTTATGGCTGGCAAGAATACTGCCATATCGACGGAAGTCAGACATAAAGAGTCCCTAAACACTATGTCCACTTACTATGTATTGAGAAGTACTGGACCACTCGCTTCCGCAGCGGAATGGCTGTTGGCAAGCCGTTCTCCATGACGCGGACCTCCTTATCTTTTAGAACGTCCATCCCGAGCTCCTCGACCGAGCCCTCCGATTCTATGATGAGGACATTTTCAAAATGCCGAGCGCAGACGGCTGCACTGAAGAGGCCCGCGATGCTAGAGTAAGATTATCATTTATGAAAGCACCTTCATGCCAGAACAGATAGAACAGGGCACACCTTCCGCCGCAAATCACCGCTCGACCTTTGAGTAGTCCATTATGCCTCTCCTTTCCGGCATTAGGAAGGTCATCCATGATAGTCATCGACGGGATGAGAATCGCCATGCGAACAAGTTTCGCGAGCAGGCTGGCGGCGGCGATTGTACAAATTCCGATAGTTGCAAAGGTCTGCCATGCCCCTAAATACGACATGTGGGACATTGAGGAATGGTTTATGGACTTGGATTCTGCGAGAGATGAGGGAGTTTAACGGCCGACTGCTTTGTATCGCCAACGAACGGGTGTACTGGAGACTTATAACAATCAGCAAACTAGGCTGATGACTCCAAATAGAAGTCTAGATTCGCGAGAACATCGGGTATGGCTTGTTACGGTATTGAGGAGTGCCGGTCGGGCGCAGGTTCTTAGTGTGTGGTCAATGACCTCTTCGTCCGACCAGAGGCGCGGCGCTCGTGGCGGGGCAGAGCCCGGGCCGGGGCTGAGGCCGATCACTGTACGAATTGTACAGGAGTATCGCAGGAATACAAGGGCCGAAGATGCTTAGTATCCTTCCTTGCGAAGGCGTGCAAGTTCAAAAAGGAAGAAGAAGCAAGATCCACCTTGCGCTCTTCAGCCTAAAGGCACCGAGCGAATCTCATCGTAAAGTGCGGGCTTAGACAAATACGTTTTGGCAACGACCATGCGTAGTAGTTGAAGCATCGGGTGGTAGATTTGTGTGTCGAGCGTGTCGATCACACGAGCGGTGTACTTGCCATCCACGCGATGTTGAACGGACCCATCGACGAGAGATATGTCATGCCAATCATTATCGGCGGTTAAAGAGGAGCGCCCCGATGAGATTATCATGCCTGAAGATCGGATTTTTCGGTACCTGTCCGTAGGGAAGACCTTCTGACCGTGATTCTGTTACATGCCTTAGCGGAGCCTATGAGGGATCGTTCGTGTCTCTCAAGCACGATACTAGCTGAACATCCGCAGCTTGAGAAGACTTTGCAAGGGGGGAAGAGGGATTAGGGTTCGACAACCACGTGTAGATATGACTCGAGGCCGGTGTGCTTCAGCGCGATCGATCAATAACGGGATAGGAGCAGCGAAGTAGTAGTAGAACTGGCAAAACTCCCACTACAGTCAGCATTCTCTCATACGGGCGGTGCAAGACTCAATATCCCTAACATCCAAAACGCTTGAAGGGTCATAGCGTTTTGTGTCGAACAACATTTGGATACGTCTTGAAATTTGTTGGCGCAAAGAACACAATATAGCTGATATGGAAAGCAGCGTACAGTGGACACTAACGAACGATGTATCTGAAACGACTTGAGTTGTATTATATCAGCTCGAGCTACGGTCATGATGTCGGGTCACAGGACTCTCGGCTTTGGTTACGGGCGTCGGCCCTAAGTGAATTACGCTTCAACTCCAGTAACACAGAAATACCCCGTTGATTCCTGCAGTGGGCAAATATTTTTGGTGCCGTCCAAGATAGCGAAAGAGATATGTTAGCTCACCGCCTGGCAGATTGTTTGAGAAGACGGACAGGGAATATCCTTGATACATTGCTGTCCATCCTGAATCGATGAAGGGTATTACAAATCATGCTCGAGCACAACAGCTGTCCATTCGGCACGGTTCTCACTATAGTACAAATCACAGCGCGCTTCGGGATTGGTGCCGCGATGACGGAAACTATCAGTAGGGTCATGAAGGGGCCGATGAAAGTGATAGGCCCCATATGTAGGTGCGGGATACGGAGGGACAATCTTTTGTAGGGACACCTCTCGAGCCACATAGCAGCCAAAGATCTTAAAGCGCCGACGTCCTGGTGTGGCTTGAACCCATCTCACCTCAGACGTGGATCCGTGTGATCGAACAACTGACACTTCATCGGCAGCAATAGAATCGCAGCTCAAAGCCATTTCAATCCACGGCAAGAGGTCGTTCAACTTGTTGCCGGGTCAGAAGCGGAACCGATTTACGTCCCATGTGATAAATGCTTAAGCAGCAACATTATGTAATAGAGCGCCGGATGTGAAGAAGTTACGAGATGGGGCGGCAATTAGCAAACGAAAGCAAGGGATCCAAGATGCTCAATCGAAAAGCTCCTGAAACATTATTAAAAAATCACAACTCTCTCCTCGGCGCGCCCCATCCTATCCTCAAATTCGCTAACCAGCTCGCAATTGTTCCTCCAGGCCGCCACCCCAGTGTTCGGATGCCCGATAGATAAAGCACTGTCGCAGTGACACCACCTACGAGAGCAGTAACCAGTCCATATGTGCGTAATCGGTAGGAAGAGAGTGCCAGTGAGCGTTCAGCCCCTCCCGGGATAGCAGATAGACTATATATATCAGGAGTTCATGAGTTAGAGGTAGCGAAAGACCCTTCGGACAAGCGGAAGACGTACGGATTGATGGCGACCCTGCAGATCTCGTGGAATACGTCGGCGAGCTCCCCAGTCTTGACGCTCACCGCCACAGGCACCTGTAGGTTCAGCCTCCTACAGTACACGTCTGGTTGAACCTCATGCCGCTATTATAAGATGGTTTCGTCAGCGGTCGGAGCGACCTTGATCACCAGGTTTAGAGAAATCACACCTGTTGTGCTAGGTCCAGATCTGATTTTGTCGCTACGAATAGAGACGGTATCCGATCCAAACTGTACTGTTGCTATGAGAGAGAAAGCCGTTCACTCCCGTATGAGGAATATTCCATCTGCACGGTTAACAAGAGAAATAGCGCACCCGGAGATTACTGATGTATGAGAACGAGTTGGTATCGCTTGAGTCGTACACATACACGATCACGTCTACCTCGTTCCTTTTCGCCGAGCTCCTCAACGCCTCTGCCTCGTATTTAGACCCAAACTCTTGAAGCTGGATATTACAAAACATCGCTCCTCGTGTTTAGAATAATGCATGGGACGAAAGAGATGAGAATGCGAACATACCACAATATATTTCTCACTACCTGCGATCTCCACTGAGTTGACAACGCTGACGCTCTTCATCGTCGGTTCATATAGGCCCTCGTTACCGAACGGCTTGCCAATAAATGCTCGTAACATCGACGTCTTTCCAGAACCTGCCGCGCCGCAGACATAACAGCTTAGCACGTTCCTCGAGACCTTGCCTTTTCGCCTGTCGGCACTCCGTGCACGAGTCACCTTGAGCGCGGCAGTTGTTGGTAATGATGACGACGATGAAGTGGACGGGAGGTTGGGCGTTTGAGGGAAACCGAGATAGGCTAGGTAAGCAAGTGTGGTACGATGCTCCAGGAGGGTCGTCATGCTGAATAGTATCTGTGAGTAAGCTATGGGCAGGTATTTGTGAGGGATTTCAAAGACACACACCTCCACTGCGCCAGCCAGCCCTGAAGTGTCACCGCCCCGCCATCATTGGATATTGTCGTATTTGGGAAGCCTTGGTTGATCCACGGGTTCCCTGGGGACGTGCTGAACAGGTCGTCCAACTCCTCTTGCTTCAACGCGCCATCTTGATCCTAGTAGGTTTCACATCAGCGTAAAATCCTTTGCCAAACTAGACTCTTGGACATACTTTGTCGTACACCTCAAAGATATCTGTGAAGAACTGATAGCCTAATGGGCTGAGCTCTACCGAACAGTCGTACGGAACGTCAAATCTACGAGAAGAGGGATTGTGTTAAGCGATGACTTAAAGAGAGAGCAAATGAACTTACTTGGGCTCCAAAAAGGTTTCCTTCAGTTTTAGGTCCTCTGCATACCCAAACTGCCTTAAGACAGTCCATGTCGTCTCTAACCGGCCCTTTTGGATGAACATGGTATGCAAATACAAAAATCCTGCCTCCGTTAGACCCTCTTCCGCCGGCGGTGTGGAAGCTGGACTCGATCTACCCGATCTCGAATGAACTATGACAGGCGAGACGCCGTTTGAAATATTTTGCCGAACTGTATCCTTGATGCCTTCGAGCTCGGACAGTTGAAGCGGCGTTTGGAAGCATTTGCGCTGGAACTCGTTTAGCTCTGTGGCAGATAGGACACCGTCCTTATTAATATCGCATAGCTTGAAGATACGTTTGAGTGCTTCGACGCATGCTGGTTTAAGGCACTGAGGGACATTGCAATGTGACTTAGCTTCACTGCATTATTGAAAAGACAAGCGAATAATGGACTTACATGCTCTCGCGAGTCATATAGAGGAGCTGTGGGGTGCAATACCGCCTTTTGCGCAAAGTAGAAGACCTCGGAGATGTTGACAGGGGTTTTAGCAGAGCATTCGACACATGTTTCTACTTCCTTGGTTGGATTGACGCGTTAAGAGGTTTGACAGAATTAGAGACGAAGCGTAGGCTCACCTTGAACTCGTTCATAATAGGAACGATCTCGTCCTCGAGGGCTTCGTTGGTCACCTCGCCCCCTCGCAAGTCAATTTTGTTGCCAACAAGAATTACTGGAACCTAATATATATTTAGTGAACATACATGACGTTGTGAATAGGAGGGACTGTACAACTCACGTTGACACCGAGTGACCGAAAGTAAGGAAGCCAGTATGTCGCGAGCCGGTTGAAAGAATTGGAGTTGTCAATCGCGTAGACCACGCAGATGACATGCGCCTTCCGTATTTCGGATTCGAGGTGTGGTCGGTCAATTGGACCAGCTTCCAAGCGCAGTAATATCAGATTCACTGGCAGCATAATAACAGGATATAGCTGAGACTCACGGGAGGAATCTACGATGTAGGTTGTAACGTTCTCTGGGGTAACCTCTGGTGGTATGGTTACTTCGGGCACAACATGTTGCACCTAACGCATGAACACTTGTTAGCTCGGAATCAGCACAGATTTTGGTGAGATGCCTAACATTTGCAACGTAAGACTCCTTTATGAGTGTGGTGACGATCGTGCTCTTCCCAACCCCCTCTGTGAACGAGATGTGTACCTGTGAGCATTCCATCCCACGAATGTACACTCTGCAGGTGAAGTGACACGTACCGTCCCCTACAAGCAATATCCGCACATCCCTCCTCATTATTGCAGAATTATTCAGAACAGTCAAGCCCAGGCCGCCTTGGTGAATCGTGGTCGTTCTAATACGAACTAGCCTGCCGCGGGATTTGCCACGGTCACCTGGCGACGACGCGTCAACTGCCGAACACCAACGTCGTCCGCACCTAAGCGTTACGCAGTCTAAGCCTCTGAAGAGTGGTTGGATAACCACCTGTGTTTCCTCATGCACCGGTGTACTTAGAGTATCTCAATGCCATGGGCTGCCTCCGAAGATCTCTGTTGCTTGCTGCCAGATATCTTTTCAAGAGCAGCTGAGATTGCGACATTGTTCACAGATAGCTGCAGTATCTGCAGAGGGTCATCCTATCTTGGCGACACTAGAGATAATATGCTGAAAGGGTCTGCTTCGGAGCTTACTTCATGCCGGCGCGGGAACAATTAAATTCTAATTTGGACTGCGCACCTCTCTTACCACTACCTTTTGCGGATCGTCGGGTGCGGTATACACTGGTGAAACGAGGTTTGGTGCTACAGGAAGTACGTGATCTCTCCAAAACCCTCCCACAACTGCGTTCTTTATTTCTGACTTTCGGCCATTGTGTTAAAGCAGACAACACGAGGCGTTCTTCTCACCACTTGATTAATCCTCCTACCCCCTGATTGAGTGGGGCTCTTCACGTCGTTACCTTTCGCTCCTACTACGCTCGAGCCTACTCAGCATTACAACGTCGACAACTTCCGCGAGGGGCCGACATCAAAGGACCGAAGTGAAATAGGCGCTTACCAAACCCTGCTGGACGGTTCGATCTAGCTTGATTTGATCAGGCAAACCTCGCACCCCTGCACGGCAATCCCGTCCAATACGCCTCCACTCTTGCCTCTAAAGACTTGCAAGGAGTTTCTACTGTTACGAACGATTGTACGACTAACGACCACAGCCACGACCACCCCGTCCAGTGTTATATAGACTTCCTGCTCGGCATCAGCGATGCTCTCCGTTTTCAATATCGTGCGCTTGACAGTGTACCGTAGGTTTATATATGCACAATTGCGACAATGTCGAGGTTAAGCTACTAAAGCTCTCCCTGGACAGTTGCCGTCATAGCATTTTCCATCGTTGTACTAGGTCTCGCCGCCTTCTTCGACCACATGTAAGCCACAGTGGGGAACGACATTCATTATATCTAACTGTGTAATCGTTACTTTTCATATCATGTAGCATTATTGATGGCAACCTGAGTACGTGAACCTGTTTTTATTGAAGATGGTGCAAGATCTGTCGCTGAACAAAACTATGTTACATAGCACGATTCATTCCTTTGGCAATTTTCGTCGCCGCCTGCACATTGCTCATTCTCCCAACGCTGTGAGCACCATTTGCGAATATTCAAGATAATTTCTTCGATCCTCATCCATACTACCTGCTGCCTTGCTAGACTGCTTGCCGGTCTTCTTAAACGCGTACTTTTCATTGTCCAGGTCCGGAGCGAGTTGACGTGCGCTGGCTTTCTGGGGCTCCTATGGTTTGGTAGGTGATATAGGTCAAATTAGTGCCGGATTTGCAAACTAATCATTCACCGGCTTCAAATAGTCCTCGGACTTTTTACGGCAATTGAGCCTAAGACAGTTATGACATGCGAATACGAGGCTGGAGACTTCTTTTCTCTTGCTCAAGATGGTTCAGCCTCCGGAAGCGACACCTGTGAGTTGCCATCACCAAAGGTTCTCCCTCCCTACCAATGCCCTCACTCAATACCCGCCCTAGATTCGAACGACATGTTCCAACTTCAATACAACGTTCTCAAGTCCTTTGCGATATTGAACGCTCTCCTCCGTGAGTACTGTCTATGGCCTGCGATGAAAGATGGGGAACTCATATCCTGACAGTCATAGCGTACTTCCTACTCCTGCTCGTCCTTGCCCTCAGTCAACATCGACTCGGCCGCAGACACGTCTGGACATCTGGCGTGACGTCATTCTCCTTCTTTGGTCCCCAATCGGCAGCTGGCTCATCATTGGGTGCCGATACCAGCGAAGAAACCCTCACGAACAAGTACCGTCGTTTCTTGCCCTCACCTGTCACTGCCAAAGCCGCGCCAAAGCCATCTCCTAAGCCGTTGACACAGGCGCCCCGGGTCGAACAAGTGGGGAGTCCTCAGATGAAGGCCGGTGGTCACTATATCATGTATATCCCGCCACCGCCGCAACCAAGGCGGAAGGGAAGCAGCCGATAAACATATTTTCTCTTCGGCCTTT
Source organism: Tulasnella sp. JGI-2019a (assembly GCA_019633535.1). Classification (NCBI taxonomy): domain Eukaryota; kingdom Fungi; phylum Basidiomycota; class Agaricomycetes; order Cantharellales; family Tulasnellaceae; species Tulasnella sp. JGI-2019a. Next base: position 52,850 of record WSUE01000208.1, read on the forward strand.
GGTTTGCGACAGAGACGATTGAAACATTTGCGGCGTTGAATCGCTCCTACGTTATTTGATATATTTTCTTTTTTTCTGGGAGCTGGAAGATCTCCTTTGACTTCTCTTTTCTCTGGGTTCATTTCTCCTGCTTTCTGGGTGTAGTTGTGATTCTATTTAGTAAGCCAGGTCGAAGGTCTTGAATGCAAAGAAGGATTAGATGGGCAGGTGATTGAAGGGTTCCAAACGTCCGCGGTAGATAGTCCCCCTTGTTGGACTTCTTCGTAAGTTATCTTAGCCTTCGTCTCCGCACAGGCTATTTTCCTTTTCTCCAAACTCTAGCTCGGATGGCGATCGCTCGCAAGGAGGCATTTGGAATGTCACATCACTGAAGGGTATTCGATGACCTAGACCTCGTATACTTCATCAAAAAGATCCCCAAATCGAAGGCTCAGAGAGGCTGCCATCGAGATGCATTCGAGTATACCAAAGGATTCCTGGACTGTGGCAGAGTGGCCGATTGCCGCGTCGTACGAGATGACGGAGATGCATCTGTCTACGATCGCTACTTCAGCTGGATACCCTAGGCTACATTCGTAAAGGTAGACAGCGAGTATTCTGAAAAATGAGATGCCGATGATGGATGTTTCGCTTTTGCTTTTTGGCGCCGATCCCTCCTATCCGTACATTGCTGACTACCAAGTCTTTTCTCGTTGAATAATACGGTTTTGGAGGGCACTCAGCAAAGGACTAAGTATGGTTAGGTGAGTGAAGGTGAGCCTTTAATTTTCGCATCTATGATAGTTACCCAATTGAAGAAAATCCTAAAGCTGCTATACTGGCTCACATGACATTCCCGCATGCCGCTCGTGGAATCAGCCACTCCAAAATCAATGTCAAATTGGCGCCGTTCTTTGCGTGATGGTAATCAGGTTTATCTACCCTTCTCTGTATCCGAGGCGGACTCCGTATTTTGGTACCAGGGATGTCGCGGGGGACTTATAATTCAGCGATCGCTGAGTACACGATCCGAGGGTCAGGGTCAGGAAGTAGTCAAATACTGGTACACCCCGCGGCCGCTCCGCTAATGTTTTCCGTATTGCTAACTTTAGATCAGAGTATTTATTGGCCCTCCTCAAATAATAAACTGCAACGCAGTGCTTAGAAATGTCGAGATAACCCGATAACGGCCTTGATGGTAATTTTTGGATGAGGTTCACCCACTAGTAGATCTACATTTTGGAGAAAGCTTGATGAAGATGGGGCTGCAAGTTAACCATGAGCCAAAGAAGGCTATAATACCTTTGGTGAGGTGCAGGAATCGATATCGATTGCGTCCTCGCGAGGCGATTAATAAGTAATATAATTTAAAATCGACTGCTGAAATAGACTCATAACAGTCTCATGCGGTCTCGCGTAGAACCGGTTAGGAGTTGACTAGACCTCAGCCCCAGGTGCTCGACATACGAGAGCATCACAAGCGAGGTTCCACAGGGCCATACAAGCGGATCTGCGCTACGAACTCTCTCGATCTCCTTTCCAGCTTGCTGCTCCCCGCAGCCTCAAACATCACACCCTGTCAGACCGTAATAATTATCTAGGACCTTCTGAATAAGCCGCATTTCAGCACTGTCGCGTCGACTATGCTCTTCCCCGCTACCCTTCTCCTCTCATGGGCGGCTCCTTTAGTACTGGCCGTTCCAATCACCGGCGAGCGAACGATATCAACGTCTCCTCAGTGAGTAGGCGAGGTATTTCTCTTTTCTTCCGGGGAGCTCAACACTCACCCCACTCTGAAGCAAGAGGCGCCTCTTTTCTGAGTGGGCTGACAGCGCAAAAAGCCTTCAAGAATTCTTGGATTATATGAGGACTCCATCGGAGGCGCACCTATCCCCCGATACTGATACGTTTCACAAGAACAATATTGTATCCCTTGGGGATCCTTGGCCGGTCATAAAGGGTTTCTTGGCGTTAGTGGCAATCGCTACGGTCGGCGAGATAAGGATAAAGCTTATCGCGGACTTAATCAACTCTCATCGAAAGTAAGCCCTGCATATCTCGTAATAGGAACTCACCGCTCATAAAATAAAATAATCAATACTCCTCTAGACATGGGGGTGGTTTCACTGACGTGGAGATGGCGACTCTGGTCCAGACTGCAAAGGAGCATCCCAAGCAGTATCCAGCGATGCTGAAGAAGCTGCAGCACACCGAGAGCGTCACCAAGGAACAGTTACGAGACTTCGAGAGGGATGCCAAGCCGAGCTCCACTACTACTTCCGTGAAAAACAGGGTTGCTCTCTCAGGAAAACGACAAGCAGCGAAGCGCAGTCTAGATGACCTCGACTGACAGCATGCCTGACGTGATCATTTGTGATACTGGAGATTATTGTGATGAAGCAGAAGCGTGTCGCCTTTTGTGGTGAAATTCGTCCTTGCTTGATGTACGGTTCAGTCGGTGTCAATTATTCCGTGTGATCACCGACAAGGTGATCACAAGTAGATGTAAATCCATCAGAGCGTTGGCTGATTGCATCTCTGCAACGAACTCAGGTGTCTTACTGCATAGGATACTACAGATTTGTGTTGGGAGAAACACCACCAACATGGAAGGGCGGTATGACGCATGCGCTCAAAGCCATTGCATAGACAACGGGACTGAGAAATGTCTTAACGGTTGAATATAATTCAGTAGTGCGCCCTAGTGATGGTACTGCATTCCAGGACGGTCTTATCGGTCCCTGGGAGCACCATCCGCCTCGCCTAACGTCCATAGCGCACCCCGGAACCCCAACGGCGGATTACGCAGGCTCGATTTCCTCTCTGCAACTCCCGGAGCAGGCGAGACAGGAACAGCAGCATCCGTTCTCACCGCTATGCGGTCCGACGTTACCGGAGGAGTCGCAGCAGGTGCAGGTTCAGATGCGGGTATAGGTGCAGCCGGTCGCTTGTATTCTGATGCTTTCTTCGCCAGGAAGCTCCCCCAACTAGACAAAGTGGCTTTCGCTGCCGCGCCCGCTGACGCTCCGAGGTCAGTGGCCGTTGAAGCAGCCACTGTAGCAGCAGCAGTCGCCGATGGCGCGAGGGATAACGGGCGCAGACCACGGCTGGGCGTCGAAATGGGTGGCGGGGACGCCGCTGTAGGTGTTGATGGCGCGGGAGGGTAGCTCGTTCGCGAGGGTCCAGGAGAGCTCGGTGGCGCAGCCAATGGATCCAGAAGCGGCAGAGTTTGAGGGCTGGACGATGGAGACGGTCCGAGGGATGATGGCTGTCTGGCAGCAAGCCTGTTGGACACCTCACTCCGTACAGTCTCGAAGGCCTTGAAAAATCCTGTCGAGCCAACTGCGACCGCGTTTGACAAGGCTTCTCGGGCAGGTGCAACGGTTTCCGCAACTTTGAGCTCGTATATGCCTTCAGAGAGTCGGAGGCCAATGTCTGATATCGGAGTCGGATTAGTCTCGCATGGATGGCTAACGAAGGAAGGCGGTTATGAGTTCTCGAGAGCCCCTCAAGACAACAATCAAAAATGGCTCACCGGGCTTCGCAAATATCGAATAGAGCTGGATCTGTGACCTTGTTCCAGACGGTATATGCGTGAGTAAGCCTAAAAGCGGCAATCCAGGTCTCCCCAAAATTTTGGATGCAATTCTGATCGCCAGCTAATGCATGGCACGACACAAGTAATGAAAACTAGGGTCAGTGAAAGAAGGCAGCAAGTAGTTAGACTTCACTCACTCGCCCCAACGACGCCCATGTCGGTACTCCCGGTGTTGATGAGGTAATCTGCATACTTGACGGTGGATAGCGCACTACAAACATAGTCCTCAAACTATTCGGCCCGTCCGGAGCGATCAGGGAGCTGGAGTTGTTAGGGTGATACGTGATGAACACTACCGACCTTTGCACGGAGATAATCGTCGCTGCCTTTGAACTGCATTGTCAATGGCCTTGTCGGATCCTTCTCATTCCAAGCCTCGTTCACATCCCTCACGATGTCATCCATCCATTTGCGGTCGGCGGGTGTGAGCGCTACCAGCCTTTCCACTTTGGGATCTTTGAATTCGAAAGTGTTCAACTCGATCTAAACGTAGGTTGTGGTAAAAGTCAATAAACGAGGTGAGAGCATGCGAAGTAAGGGAATAAGTGACGCACATTGATAAGGAGATCAGGGGCACAGTCTTTTTGTTGTGTAACGATTGTGTTCGTTGTTCCTGTTCATTCGATCAGCAAGCTATTGACATGCTAGAAGAGTTACAAGAACCTACCACATAACCATGACTGATTTTTCAGCATATCTATCTGCTGCAAGGGGAGGTACGGCTGGAAAAACGCATCCTGAATGTCATGGAGGATAATGAGCAAGGAAAGCTAGGTCGAGGCTAGTACTCAAGAGATTACCTTCCCGAAAACATTTAAAGGTAGCCCGAGGTATTTCATCAAGCTATTCCTATCGCTTGTCTTCAGCTCCGTCGGCCGGGTCGTATCTTGCTCCCGTCGATCTAATTTCGGCGACGCAGAGTCTTCCAATGCGAGAAGAAGATCTGAAGTCCATTGTTATGAGTACACGGAGCTGACACGGAGAAAATAGGAAGGGCCTGCCTCACTTGGTATTAAGGACACGAGCGAGTATTGGTATGTGCAGAGTCGCTCGACTGGGTGGCCATAAAACATGATCTGGGATGGTATGATGCAAATGAGCAGACTATTATGTTGAAATGGATGGAAGGTCATAGTGTCCCCACTTTCTTCTGGAGGATTAGGAGCTTAACCAAGATTAGTGTACGATGACGGAACTTGTGAATCAATTCCCGTCTGATGGAGGAGGAGTGTTGTTAGGGATGACTCGCGAGCGATCTCATGAGTGTTACACACAAGTTGGTCCCTACATGAAATCGTAAAGCGCATGAGCATCCTGCATCGTTGAAGCGAGTGATGAGTGTCGTTACAAACCCATGTAGAGACCGCTTTCAGTGAGTTGTGTCTTGAGTGACTGATCGAGGGTGGAGTAAAAGTCGACGAGGATATGAGTGTCGCGAAAGTCGCGCTGATTGAAGAGCGCGCTCGTCACCACCCCTAACCGGTCGCTGGGATAAAGGAAGGCGTTGAGATATTTAAAGCAATGCCCGGCATATGACTAACCGAATTAGCCCAAACAACGGCTTCGAAGCAATCACTACCACGGCCTTCTGTACTGTTGATCTAGATACGTCGGCGTCCTTTTCGATGAGATCGCCGACTGCAATTTGTTTGTTGCAGCTGATCCCAAAGGCCGTTTCGGTTGGCGCGGTCGATTCTTGGTCGAGGTTTTCCAAGGTGAGATGAAAGTATGAATAATCTTCGGTGCTCTTGGGAACAATATGAGAGTAGGACGGCATAGAATGTTCAGAGAGTGAACTTGAGGCGAACCTGGTGCGCCCCATCAGGGAGGGCGAGAAATGGTAAGATCTTGCATAACTCCTCGTCCAGCAGGAGTGATTCAGGATATGCCATCTCCACGCGTGGACCAACCTGACAGATATACAGCACGAAGATAGCTCAGCTTTGAATTATAAGACAATGATTGTGTGCCATGAATTACCGAGTGATTAAAGTCAACGAGAGCGATACCCAGGACAAGGGGCCCATCTCCCGCTTTCAATAAGAGCGAATCGCGGCGGACCTTGATCCCAAGAGATGACGTGGAAGATGTAGTGCTGGCACGATGAAGCAGTGATGGTGGCCGTCCTTGCTCGAAGGAATGGACTGGTGACGATGCATGCGAGTCTCCAGCAATCACGTCATTCATGGCGTCCGTCAACGCCTTCATCTGGGGGGACTTGTTCGACGAGGCTGCCACAGTGTGCGCGCTCTCTACCATCGAATCCAGCTGGCCCTTGTGAGCTAAGGATGGCACTTGAGATGATACCGAAGTGCGTGCTGTAGGTGAGCCAATGCCAGTCGTCGAGACGGGTCTGGTGCTGGCTACACTGGAGGACGAGTATATGTTGTCTGCCCCTGATACATGACTACCTCTGGTTGATTTTGGCGACTCTGGAGCCTGGTCATGAGGTGCAGGAGATTGTGTACGTGAAGGGGTGCCATCCAGGGGTATTATAGACTGAGCTGGTGACGTCGACGCCGACGACAGGCTGAAAGTATCTGGGTCTCGGCGTATAGCATCCGGAGCCAGACCCAAGCTGCTCAAGAGATCATTATGCGCCATAGAGGACCTAAGCAATGGGGGGAATAAATGAGGTAACGTTCAGTCCACATCGATATCCCAACTACGGTAACCTTTGCCTTTGTTGAGTTTCATTGCGCCACAGATTCACGACCCTTGTGTCAATCAACCACCTAATTATTCAAGACGATATAGAAGTGTTACACCAGATGTGCGTCACACTAATCGAGCTCAACCAAACTCCGCTTCGTAGCAACGCCACCAGTGGTTACGTCTGTTGACCCAGCGACACCTTCCGTTGGCTTGGCCTCCTTTATGAACCTGTCTATCTGATGGTTAGAGACACTTTCCGTGTCTTGCAACTTCTTCAACATGGCAGGATATTGATCTGGATGCTCCTTCGCTGTCTGGACCAGCATCGCCATTTCTTCGTCGGTGAACTTGCCCCCTGGTCTAAAATGGCATACGACCTTGATTAACGATTCAAAGTACCGGTGAAAAGTAGAGGCGCCTAGTCTACTTACTGCCTGTGACTCTCGATCAAACCTTCGATGACCCACACCCCGAAAAGCACGCTAGTCACAGTAGCCCCCGCCCATATCACCTTCTCCCCGATCTCCTCACCCCTCTGAAGAAACTTCACATCCTTGGAATAATACTCTTTCGGTCCAAACGTATCATATATCCACCGTACGTGCCTCTTAATCCAGCTGTCTGGCCCGGTTTTACCTTCTGGAGATCGAAGGACACGCAACGCCATGGCGGCACGTTCGTCCCCAGTCATCACGGCGTGAAAATAAGCCTTGAAGATATCCAAGTTGGTGGCTTTAGCACCGAGTTTCTCCACGTTGGTGATGGCCTTGGTGAACACATTGGTGACAGCTTTGGGCACCAATCCACGCTTCATGCTGGACGATAGGGATGCCGAATGTGAGTTATAGGAGTGATATTCGATGATCCCACACATACTAAACGGAAGTAGATGCCAGGTCTTTGGTGGCGACCGGTGCGGCCACCGTCGATGAGGCGATTAGGACGAGAACGAGTGTAGTGAGAGCGAGCATGTGAATCAATGTGATAAAGTAGAGGTTGAAGATTAAAAGCGGCTTGGGTGCATGGTTCAAGTAGGACGGCACGCGAGGACTGAAAGAGGGAGGTTAGGATGTCTGCCTCTAGCTACCGATCGGCTGATACTCACGCCGTCATGCCGCCTTATCTGTCGGTTATGTTGCCTCCCAGCTGATTTGCCGAGGTGGTACCATATCGGCGGACACTCAACTAATTATCATACAGTAAAACAAAGACCGCCACTATTCCTCACTATCTATCGAAGACTCCATAGAACGCACTCTCTGGCCCATCTCAATATTCCAAAGCGACTTAATACGACAGAAAACAAACGAACGAGTGGCGTTACCATCACAGGTAATAATAAAAAAACAACGAAAAACGACCTTAATGATGTCTATGCAATACGATAGTCCGTGAACGACAGTGGGGAGAGAGAGAGAGAGAGAGAGAGAAACACATATATGTAGAGAAGAGATGAAAAGGAACGAAGGGGAGAAGGGGGAGGGATATAATATATCGGGGGTTGGAATAACAATATTTTCCACCTTGGGTTTTTCATAACATCATCTGAGCGCACTTTTAATCATGACGATTCCTCTGCGGAAAGGTACGACGCGAGACTCCCCCTCCTCCTCCGTCCATTCGGCGGCGGGGGCGAATCCTCGTCCCTCAAACTCCCATCCCCTTTCACAGGCACCTCGGGTAAAACATACGAACTCCGTCTGCTCCGAGTGGTGACGTTTCCAAACGACTGACGACTTCGAACGCTTTGGGCGGTATCGGCATGGATCTGGAACTGCTCGTCGACCCTCTCGGCGGCGTTTGCCATCGGTCCGAGCGAGGGGGCTGCTCCCGGTGGTGGTGGTGCGGGTGTTAAGGGACTCGTAGGCGAATGAATTGATGTTGGTGAGGTGACGATGACCGAACCGCCAGACGACATCCTTCTGGGATTTCGAGCTGGGATCGGTGGAGGAGACGAAAAGCCTTTTTTAGGTGACGTCGAACGACGACGGGACGGTGTGACTGGTGAACTCATATTCCGGTAAGCGCTCGGAGGCGCCGGCGTATCCTGTAAAGGCGCAATGGGGGTGGTGGCCAACGTGGGTGGGTTATTAGAGGTCGTATCTGGAGGATACTGGTGTATCGAGGTTGGTGAACGAGAACGTTCAGACATCATCCCACCGTACGCCGCTTCGCTAGCCGAAGAATCGCTCGCATAGCTGGTTGTCCGGCGCCGACGATTGGGCATCTGGTGGAGTGCCTCCCCCGAGTCCCCTCCGCCGACAAAACTACCTCCACCAGCCAACAGCCCCATACTCGACGACACAGTGGAGACCACCTCCTCATTCCAGGGACGAGGCGGAACCGACGAATAACCCTCAGGAGGACTGCTTGGAGAGGACTGTTTGTAAAATGCCAAATCATTGCCGACATTGGACGCCGGACTCGGCATCACTTGCGGTTCCCCTCCCCCTCCTCCCCACCTGTTCTGGGGTGGGTCATACGTCCTGACTTTTGGCATACTCCCACTCGCCATCGACCCCTTCTCCGCATCTCCAAAATCTTCCCGAAAGATACTCCCACTCCCGCTCCCCGTCCTTTTCGCTCGAAGGTCCCGTATCGCAGTGATATCCTTCTCCATAAACGCAGTCGCAGAATCCGGTGGCGAAGGGTACGAATATGCTGTAGGCAAATGGTTCGCATCGAAGGGTAACGATGGCGTGGCCTCCTGATTATCGCCGTAGAAATTGTTGTTCGCGCTATACGTCGACATCGTCCTCTTCGCCCACCCACTCCCAACCGCACCATACTCATACGGCTTCTCAATCGTCCGTGCCCTCGACACACCCGACGCTCCCGTCCGATGCGAATCCTCCGTCGTCGCAGCGTATATACTGCTATGTCCCGTACTCCCCGCACCTGGGTTCCCAGGAACGTCGTCGTCCACCTCATCGTCTAGTACTCGTCTGGCTCTGGGCTCCTTCGGACCCCATCGCGAGGTCATGTTCCTCTGTTGATTCCGCTCGCGTTTTTGCATGGACATGCGTCTCCAGAATAGGAAGCCGATCATGGAGAGGACGGCTGTGGCGACGAGGGTCCCGACGACCGTGCCGGCGATGGCTTTATGTGATAATGGGGGATCGGAATTGGTGGTGAATGGCGAAAGGGCTGTAGGTACGAGGGTTTGGAACTTACATGCAAGGCGATAGAGTCAGCTATGATGGAAATAGGGAACCGAGTTCCAGCGCTACGCACTGTGGTGAGATGTCCGTTAACGGTTGCAGTGCTCGTAATCAGCACGCTTGTCATGCGGACACCGGACTTTGCGGGTGCTGAGGTGACGGTCTGGGCCGAAGACCTGGATACATGGGGTTGATCAGCATCGCTTATTGTGTTGGTTCTATCTACTCACCCTTCTCCTGTCGATGTAGCAACAGGAGCTACGGCAGCGGCAGCTGCAGGCGTGGTACTTGTCGTGCCACCGACAGACCTTGAAGCGACAGAAGCTGCGGATTGTGTGCTGGCGGCACTCAATATGGACGCCTGCGACGCTGGGAGAGATAAGATCAAAGGTTAGTCCCCTATTTTTTTTTTAATACGCGACAGTGGGGGCTTTAGTAGTAATTTCCAGGCAGCCTCGTGATAGGCCTCCCCAAGGTCATGGGACCAGAAAGGAAAGCACGCACCAGATGAATCCACGGAAAGTGTGCTCAAAGCTTGCGACAGTGATGCAGCCTTGGACGAGGAGACCACCGCAGCAGTGTCAGAGGTTGCTGTTATGCTGTTTGATGCTTGTACTGTGGCTGTAGACGCCAGAGAGACTGAAACTGAGGCAGTCCCGCTGGCCCCATCGGATGTCAATCCTCCCAAGTCTGAGCTGACTGCTGCGACAATGGCGGAGGACATGGCGTCTGCGACCACGTTGGGGGCGCCTCGGTGATGAAGAGGACGGCCGTTGTGTAGAGGCGCCTCAGGATGGGTTCTGACTGTTGTTGAGCGTGTCCCTTCCTTGCAAACAAAACTGATGGTCAGGACGGATTGTGAGGTGTGGGGACGAGAAGGGCAGGCACCGCCTTTGCCGGTCAACCCCTGCAGCCCGTATTTTAGTCACTTGGCTACGACCACCTACCCACATAGCCTGCTCTCTAGACCGTTTTAGATGATGCCCAGCACAACGACCATCAGAGGTCCATATTTAAGGTTTTCAGTCAAAATTGAAATTTCCATCGATGCGGTGCTCTCCAATCAACTCGCCTGCCTGGCTCGTTTGACCTCGAGCCGGAACCGGCAAACCACGGTTGCCATTGTTCCAGCAATAGCGACTAAGCCTTGGCGCTCGAAGCGCTCTGTTACGGCAAACCCCTCACTCTGTGGCATCGTCAGGGTTGAGCAGCCTGCCAAGCAACATCGAGATTGAGCTATTAACAAATTCCAACAATTGACACAGCTTTTTGACTCCTAAAGCGAAACTGGCTCATCCACTCTGACTACTTAGCCTTTTTTTGTGTGGTGGCAGTGTCTTGGTCTTGATAGACTTCAAAAGATGCCGTGGGTCGACTGGGCTTCTCCACACATTACACACTCAACCTCCCCTCCACCAATCCGGAGATGTCCGCCGCCGTTACTCCATCCATCGATAATTGGTCTGATGAGGTGTCCGAATTGCTTCAGCGGATCTCCTATGAACCCACAGCGCTCAGATTTTCTATCCCAGAGATTAGAGCTCCCGACCGCGATGGAGAGGGATCCAAATCGCGCGACATCGACAACACATCACTACCCGCTCTCTTAACCAAATTAGCATCAAGAATCCCATGGATAACGTGAGTGTATGGGACGGCGCCATCTATGCACAGGTTATCTGAACTTGGGTACACTCCAGACATGCACCACGCTCTCCTAACGGCCAGGGGGCGACTTCCCGTGCTCCTGTACGTGTATTCAAACACGAACTATCGAGAAGATCTGGTGCTCAGACGTTCATATGCAGGTCCTCCCCAATATTCAACATTCACCACCTTCGGAGCCGAGCCACTCGGCTGTCTGCGGCATCTGCCAGGAACCCTTCTACCTCTCATCAGATCCATTGCTGGCCTCACGATCCAGTACAATACCTCCCAATTTCTCTACATCCGGTCTATCTCTCCCATGTCCAGGGTCGCACGGGTACTGCCTCGAGTGTATGACGTCCTATATAAAGTCAAAGCTCGATGATACAGTGAACGGTAGTAATGGGGCTCGATTCTCGGTGCGATGCCCCTCATGCCCCTGGAGAGAGCCTTGGCGAATGGACACCAGCACGGCCGTCAAACTGTTGGACGGTAACCCCTTGGAGGCGTGGCATTTTCAACAGCTCCTCGCGACGTTAAAATACGTGAGTTTTGCCCTGCCACTGGACCTATTTATATTTATGTATCCCCCCTTTTCAACTCAGTTTCACTGCCCTGAACCTACCTGCGCAGCCCCTATCGAGGAGCCCGCTGATGGGCTGGCTTCCCGCAACAACGTAGCGTGCCCGAGGTGCCGGACCAATATCTGTACCAAGTGCCTCCAACCGGCTCATCGAGGCATGACATGTCGCCAAAGCGCGGTATGTGGAAAACGCTCTCTCTCGGAATTGCACAGTCTACTGAACTCAGCCCCTTTCAGACGGCCAATGCTGCCGACAAGGCCCTTTATCAGCTCGCCCAGAGCCAGCATTGGCGACGATGCCCTAAATGCAGGATACTGGTGGAACTGACCGAAGGTTGCCGGCATATCACCTGCAGGTGTCTGCATGAGTTCTGTCACTCCTGCGGCTCCCCTTGGACGGATGGATGCGCGCGACCGCGGTGCGCTGGCCAGTGGCAAGATGAAGAATCGTGGGTCGGGGCTGATCCCATCGATATCATACCCGCCGCTGGGACTTCTCGAAGTCGTTGGATATGGGACGATCGATTTGTTTGGTGGAACAGTCATCACCATTCTTGGACGCAGAGATTTAAGGATCGGTTAAGTCGATTGAGTCCTTAGAAATAAAACTTTCCTATGCTCTCTACCCTCCTTGTATCATAGAACCTAATCAAGAGGATATATGTCGTTGACAAAAAGTTCGTGAACGATGACCGGCATAAAATATTGCGAGGAGAAGGGTGTTTCTTTCTTGACCTGTGCACCTTACTCACGAATGTTATTCTTTCACTTATACTATATAAAGGGTATCTTACTGTAGGCCGCGTTGATTGTGGGAGGGAAGCGGTGCAATGATCTAGCTCGCCCCCCTAATCCTGTCTTACCCCCCTTCGCGCGTTGATGGCCAGCTCGAGCTTCCCCCAGCCTCGGAAGCAAGAAATTTTGGGACCCATTTCTTCCTGAGAATCTTATTCAATCCTTGCCTGAAAAAGGAATTTGAGTGTCAAAGCTGGGGCAACGGTATGGAAAACCACTAACAGAGTGCGAATCCCACTCGGTGGATGCGCGTGTACCATAATGGTATGGATCTCCTTTGCCGCATCAGTCCCTTTTACGATGAGTAAGTTGGTGAATTGCTGGTCCGTGAGGTTGTTCTGCTGCTTGTATGTGACCACGGCGGCGTCGAGCGCGTTTCTGTCCGCTACAGTCCACGTCTTGCGCGTGAGCGTTTTGGGAGGGGGATGAACCTGAGTTTAAAAGATCCTCAGTTGTCTGCTAATCACACGTCTCGTATCAATTGAATATGCTCACAACAAAGGCTGTCTTGCCACGAACAGTGATCGGCCTATGCCCAGCGTCGATCTCCACAGAAGGAGCACTAGAAGATGGATCCCTCCGCTACGAGTAACCGCGTCTTAGTTGGAACCCCACTGTTGCTCACGCGGTGGCAGTCAAACAAGAGACTCACCCGGAGCCCCGCGCGGCGGCTGCCTGACGGCTGTCCCGAGGCGCCGTTGGTTCTGAGAGCCGCTCGTCTCAGGTTATTCCCAGAGGCGTCCCGCCACTCCGCGTTACCTTCTACTAAAAGCCGTGCGATCTCTTCGAATAACTCTGGCGTCATCGTGTGACTCACAGACCCTTCTTGTAAGACGAAGGTACCCAATGGTTCCGGAGTATCGGCGTCGGGGAAGGGGTTCGACAATCGATTATTCACGAGGTTGACGAAGGACCTGGGTTGAGTATAGATGCAACCGAGGAAGCTGAGATTGTATAGCCCAGGACAGATCCATCTATGGAATCCGCCTTCTTCTTGAGGAGTAGCGAGAGCTGCGACCATCTCGTCGATACCTTTATCACAGCCGATGAACTTGAGACTTCGAATCTGTGGGAGATTTTGGAGGATCTTCTTGATATCCGCAACATCCAGTCCACCGAGGTCAGTGAAACAACAGTATAGGGACGGTCGCTCACCCGACCATATGCGATCCAGAATCACTGGCACCAACCACTCGTTCACGACGTTCGAGGCACGCACTTCCATAAGTGATATTTGGAACTCTCTGTCACGAAAAAGGTTAAATGAGCTCTCGATCTTCATATAGCCTTTGAAGAACGTCAGCGTCGCATTCTCTGCCAATTGAAGGGCTTCTTGGCAAGCGGGAGTGACAAGCGTCAAAAGCGCGTTAGATAAAGGTCCACTGAGAGATTGATGATCAAGATCAAAGTCGAAGGTCAAGCAGCTCGGAATCTCAAGGTTGCTGAATACATCACAAGCCACGCCTTGAGGAGTGATGTTGTTGATCGTGATAGAACGAAGCTCCCGTAAGATGGCTAAAGGGTACTTGCTGAGCTGCGATCCCTCCGAAAGATAAATATCGAGCAGAGTCAGTGACTCTAATTTGGGGCATGCACAAAGGGCGTTGAGGAGCTCTGTAGCAGATGGATTGAGGTATGGCGTGCTATCGAGGCGCAAGGTGAGGAGAGATGACAAAGTCTGGGTGTCAATCATGGCGTGATTGAGGAAGTTGTTTTGTCCAGGATCAGGTATGTCTTCAGATGGAAGGGAGTTTTCATGAACGGTGGTGATTCGGCGGTCCATAGCATGTATCTTGTCCGGTATGGTTGGGTGGCACTGGAATGAAGGGCATTAGAGGAGCTTAGGCCCCCTTTGGGCCGCGGCGTTTCGTGTATCGGATGGAACGCTAGCGCCAAAGGACCGGAGGGTGTTACCAGTATATATACAGGGGGCGAACCCTAGGGCGCGTAGATCCGCCGTACCTTTGTGTTCGGGGCGTCGCGACGGAGACGCGGTCTGGCTTTGATACAAACGCGAGGTCCACGGTGAACGTAACAGTCAATAAAAGGGTTAAATGATGCGGCAGGAGTGAGGGGAGGTGATCCGGCGAAGTGAGGCCGCCTTGCATGGAAAGAGGAGTGAGCCTTTGACGGCGTCAGGTGTAGTGTTTGGTTCCTGTATGGCATAACCACCATTCGAAGTGTTGCCGATCCGCGCCCAACCTATATATATAGCGCTAGGATACCATCGATATACAACAGATGTCTAGTCAGGGTTTGAAGCGGGGATAGCAAGAGAATGACGGGAGCATTCTAGTCGCGCTTGCAGTCGAAGCCAGCTGTCAAATAGCGGTCAAGGAAGAAGGAGCTTCGGCAAGTTCGATATGGAATGACAG
>WSUE01000209.1:0-67363 GCA_019633535.1 Tulasnella sp. JGI-2019a
TTAGATCTCCTAAGAGAAGTTTCCTTCAATGGTCTGGCAATCCCTCAATATTGGTTTCTCAGACTCCTCAGGCTCAATGAAGGCTGTCCTCAACCAACACTAACTTCCTGTCCAATTAGCAGCTCCTATCACTGTGTGGTGAACAATTGCTGAGTGGTTAAACTCTTTAGGGGGTGCTTCTTGGTGTGTGGGAATCAGACTTTGCCCAGACACTTGCTTCTTGGCATGTGCATAGAACTTGAACATTACCCCAGTTAACAGTGACTTCCTCTCTGCACATGTAGATGTTTGCACATGTTGAAATGTTGGCTTTTCAAGGCACACAGGTAGGATGAACAAACATAACAAATGTTGACTTGGGGACTTGGTGTGTTTCTGCAAGGTTGAATGTAAACCAGTGGGTGCTTAACTGGTGTGAAGTCACATAGGGCAAATACAATATGACACACCATGACAAACAACAGAGCAGTAGGAACACACAAAATCAACCTCAATCATGCTCAAGATCTAGGGATCAGGAGCCTATTTACTCCAATTCAAAGGTGAAGTGGATAGAGAACACAAGAATGTCTTGAACACATAGTCTGATGTGCATGATGTCATCCACCATGCTATCAAAATGATACCACCCATGTTGTCTTCACAGCCCAGCTCATCCTATCTCTACCATCACTGCAGGATGGTCTATCTTCAGACAAAAAGAACTGAAGAAGTCTAATAGGCTGATCATGTGTGGCTGAGCCCTCAGTAGCCATGATCACAACAAACCATTTTGAGATCATTATGAGAGGACTTTGGAACACCATTCATGGAGCTGGAGAGGCTCTAAGAGGTAACATTCTCAAGGGCATTGATACAGTGTCAGTTTCTATCTGAGGATTACTCTAATGCTGACGCGTGCTTTGATAGGTCAAGATCAGTACTGGCAATAGCAAAGACGAGGCCAGAGAGACAATCGCAGAGTCAGGTTGGGCGGAGATCAGTGACGGCCAACAGAAAGTGCGTAGCGGGAGTCACCATGCATGACAGACTGCGAACCGTTCCGGAAGACGGACTGGTTTGGCAGAGTTGGATGTCCTGAACGTCGGTTGATAGTGTCATATTGGAATACTAGACAAACTCTCACATTGAGCACGGCTCTAGCATCTTGGGTGATAGGTATTGTATTCATGAAAGAAGGCCGTTATCAGTGATATCAGAGAGATTCAATAGAGCAAGCAAAATCTCAAGGAGCATCTAAATCGCTATTCCAGGACCCCTTCGTTCCTCCATCTTTCAGCTTGCAATGGCTCCCAGACGAGCCTTCAAATAAGAATAAAGCCAATTGCGTACCTCTCATAACACACGAGGACTTAATTTGACTTGGAAAGTCAAACAATTAGGTGGAGTGCCCTCGAAACGATTCACGGAACGCACCGATCACTTGACAGAAGGTACATACAGAACAAGGTGGGTCGGATGAGGACTGTGGTGAGCCTTCAGAGTCTTGGGACCCGCGGATCCGTGTCAGAACTGAGAAGCTATGCTGCAAGAAGCGGACTCTGTTGTCTGTTAGACCAATGAACCAGCCAGTAACGATTCCCGCTACATGTAGCGGGTCCTTACCCTGACAGCCCTTAGAATTTTAAGTGTGTTACTTGCCTTTCAGGTCGTCCATATTCATATCGCGATTGAGGGTCCTGTACATGAGCCGAATCAATTCAGGGCATTATCCTCCCTTGGTCCGGACGGGACTCGGGCGGACGAAATTTCGAGAGACTTGTGCCATCTGTGAGTCCAGGTATTATCCGTGACTGCGCATCGCGTGCGTTCGTCTGTTTTATTGAAGCCACTTAGCAACGATTCCCATTCTGCTCCATTTCACTCATGTATCTCTAAGTTCCATGTACTAGTTAGAGGTATTAGTATTAGACGGTCCGCGCCTTGATGCTACACGACTGTAACGGGTTATAAATTAACCCTTCTTCACGAATACCCAGAGCCCAAACACCGTACAGTTACCCGACAGTCCTAAAGCATTGTGTTGTTTGTAATAAGACAATCTTAGTCTCCAGGCTTCCTTAACGCTGAATGGCTATTTCAGAATTATTACGGGTCGAAACTGGCTCATGGGAATCACTTCCGGAGGTGGTGAAATATTGCGAGGGAAACTTCGACCGTTTCGACCTTGATCTGTGGCGCTCTCTTTCGGCGACTTCGACTTCGGGATCAACACTACTCCATAGGTTGGATTCGTAACCACTCACGACCGCAATCTACCATCTCAGTACTGATCCAGCTATGACCGAGTCCAGGAATAGAGTTCTCAGTCATATCTCTGCGTCCACTCCGGGCCCGGCTGCGGAAGATGTCGCCAAGATGGACCAAGCGTACGCAATTCACCCGAACGACAACCCACCGAAAACATGCGCAATCACTAAGGGGATTTGTGCTGTCGACTACGCCTACGTTATTCCCCATGCATTGGGCATTCAGGTACCTACTGTAAGCTTGTACCGCTCCCGTCCGCGTCCACCAGGGCTTGAACAGGGTTGTGTCAGATTAATGAAATGAAGGCACTGGGTCTCGTCCCTGCTGAGTTTCACTCTCTGTGTTGGATGAATATCATCCCTTATAAGTGCCTTATCTAACTACGCTACTGTCTTTCTGATTTCTGGTTCCAGTAAATGCGCTCCTTCATTCCTCATTCGATCTCAATCATTGGACGTTCTATCCTCAAGAGGATGCGTTACTGCGGTGCATTGCGATCGAGGAAGCTCAACTCGTATCTCGAGAAGCGACTATGGCTTTCGGTTCCCCTGATCCCGGACGACCTTCTTACGATGAGGTGTACAGAGACTTCCCAGAATCCGTTGTCCACAATCTTTACTTCACGCCGCTTCACGACTACAGGGTCCTCGAGATTAGGCGAGGCCCACATGACGGGTGGTACAATACCGGCGTTAATGAGATTGGACTTCCCCCAGTACCACCAATTGCGCTTACTCTCAACATCAATGTGGTTATTAGGATGCGGACGAGGGTGCTCGCTGGTATTCTGAGTGCCTGGGTTTGTTTCTCTGTTCCTTGATTTCCGTGTTGATGCTAATGACTGCACATTCATCCTTAGCGCGTTCAGTTACTTGGAAGTTATATAATGCTCCTATGGAGAGCTAATCCGGCGTCCTTTCGTCAACTTCCTCGCCCAATAGATCTAGGTCCACTCTCGGCTTCTCTTAGTGCCCCACCAATCCACCCTCATCAGCCTACTTTCGCGGGTACATCGCCTGCGACAGACACGAAGCCTGCTACATCACAACATAGGAATCCTGGCAGTGATCAGCATCTCGTGACACCTCTTCCCAAAGCTGCGGAGACTCTTAGTAGCACAGAGAGGGACCCATTGATCGATTCTTCTGATCTTACAGCCGAGGAGGTGGAGAATACCGAGAAGTGGGGTCGAAGTGTAAGCGGAGCCCCTGACGTTGAGGTTGTTGAGTGGATAGTCGAGCTAGAGCCAATGTTCCCCTCCTTTAGTTCGAATGAGTGGGCGATGTTTAAATATGGTGTCAAACTCGATGGTCAGCCTAGTTAGAAGGTCTAAAGGACTATGAATTATTCCGGGTATCGAGCTCCCCGCTGGACGTGACATCTCCGGAGGTCACTTCGAAAATTTTGAACAAAGGTGAGAAGTGTGTAAAATGAGGAGACTGGGCACGAGAGGCTGTTGGTTTCTTGTAATAATATATCCTCATCGAGGACTCGGACTGCCAGCATATTTGGAGCCCCCAGCCCTAGAGTCCCTCGGAGAAACGTGTAAGCCATTCTATATATGCTTACGAACTTGGACTCTCTGAGACACATGTGTATCCTCATAAATCAGTAAAGGCCTGGAATCGTCGTCCCACAGCAGGCCATGACCTCAATCCTTACAGAAAAGACATCGATTTTGAAGGGATCATTAAGATGTATGTATACACTCTTCCATACCTGAGGGGAATTTCCGGTAGAACTAGTAGAGGAATCGCAGTTGTCAACCTTGTGGTAATGGCTCAATAGGAACCGTCCCAGAGGAGGAATTGCTATAGCAGGATTATATATCCTTAACATCCATCGATTCAGTGCGTGAAGTTTGTTGACAGTGTTTATACTTTAATACTACACAAGCTTCCACATATAGCACGATTCTAGCATGATGAGTACTATTGACATTGGTGCCTTAAATGTGATTCATGAAAGAAGGCCGATATCAGTCAAAATTTCAACGAGCGCCTAAATCACCATTTCAGGCCCCTCCACTCCTTCATCTTTCATTCGTTACAGCTTGCAATGGCTCTCAAACGAGCGTCTTCGAATAAGAACAACGCCAATGGTACACCTCCAGTAAAACGCTCGAGGACCCACTTTGATTCTGCCAAGTCACATAAATCAGGTGGAGGAGGAACGCCCTCAAAAAGGTTCAGTAAGACGCACGAGCCTAAGGAGAAGATCCCCCGACGGAAAGCACCAATCACTTCACAGAAAGGGCATGGGGGTGAGGGTAGGTCAGATGAGGATGATGAAGGCTTCGAAGAAGTGCCGATGGAGGAGGACGAACCTGAGGAGGATATGGACACCGAGATGATAGAAAATGTGCCCCAGCCAGGTAATACAGGTGGGAACGATTCGTGTGAGCCCCGTAATTGCGTATCGTTGCACTAAGTGGCTACTAAGTGTTACCTTATTAGCTGCGCGTGAGAGCCATCAAGCCCAGCGGCAGGTTGCAAGGGAACGACGTCTCGCCAAGCCTAACGGCCAAATCGTGTCTGAAGCCAAATCGCTATGGGAGCTCGCTCGCCAGAAGAGTATCTCGAAGAAAGAGCGACAGGAGTATGTTACCAAGCTTATGACCCTCGTCAAGGGCAAGATTCAGGATCTTGTCTTCAAACACGATGCAAGTCGGATCGTCCAGACAGTCAGTACATATATTGTGTTGCAAATCCACCCAGATCTGGAAGCTAATTTGTGATACGGGATCCTCCTTTCAGCTAGTTAGTCAAGGCTCTCGAGCTGATAGAGAACAGGTCGTCGAAGAGCTTAAAGGCTCGTATTACCACCTCTCCCAAGCGCGATACTCCAAATTCCTCGTCTCAAAACTCATCCGATACTGCCCTTCCCATCGTTCTGCCATTCTCTCCGAATTTCACGGCAAAGTCATCCGATCTATCCTTCATCGCGAGACGACCGATATCATTGCTGACGCGTACGAGCTCCACGCCAATACCACCGATCGGAACCTCCTCCTTCGCGATTTCTATGGTAAAGAGGTGGAGATGTTTGATTCAGAGAAGGTCAAGACAGGTGGTTTGAAGGCGTTGTTGCAAGGCGAGTCTGCGGATGAGAGCGTGAATGAGGCGAGGAAGAAAAGGATATTCAGCTCGATGAAAGAAAATTTGTTGACGATGTAAGTCATGTCCTTCATTACATGCAATAAATATGCGCTGATTTCTTGACAAGCTTCAACAACCCGGATAAGGGTGCAGTGGCTCACTCCATCGTGCACCGGGTTTTGTGGGAGTACCTGAGTAACATCAAGGACCTTGCATCCGAAGAAGAACAGATCCGATTAAGGCAGGAGATGTTCGACAGGTTAGTTCTTGTCCTCATCGTCCCCTGACACCGCCCCCTGACATTCGAGAATGCCACAGCTGTCAGGAGCTTCTACCCGAGATGGCCCACACCAGAGATGGATCTCGATCTGTGAGGGAGTTCGTCGCTTTCGGTTCAGCCAAGGTTTGAATCTGGCTTTAAGATATCATACTGTGATATTGAAGTTAGCGCATGTTCAAAGGATCGCAAGAAGATCATCAAGAGTTTCAAACCCCATCTAGAAAAGATGTGCTCGGATGATCAAGCGCAGCTTGTGCTGTTTACGTGTTTGGACGCCATCGAGTGAGTCTCGAGCAATCATTTCGCATAGATTGTATATGCTAAACTAACTTTCAATGGTAGCGATACCAAAGCCTTACTTTCCAGCATTGTTTCTGTGGGTCAAGTCGCCAATCAGGCCGCAACGGGTCATCTTGCTCACTTTCCCCCTTCGGTCATAGGAAATGGTCTCGTTTGCACCAAAATTCTTCTCAACCTCCTCATCGTCAGAGCCATCAGAGAGCAGCTCAACAGCAGGCCGAAGAAGTCTCCTATACCTCGTGGTACCCCGAACCACGCGTCATTTCACTCCCGCAATCGTAGCGAGCATCGCTGAGACAGACACGACAATCGCAAAGACATCTAAGAAGGATGCCGAAGTTAGGAGGAAAGAGTTGAGGGTGGGCGCGAGTCCCGGATTGCTTGGGTTTGTGGAACAGCGTGCACCGAGTCTAGTGCGAGATCCGGCGGGAAGTTTATTTGTTGGGGAAGTGATGCTTTATGCTGATGGAGGTTCGCTTGCTTTCTATCCATAACCAGTTTCTTAAAGCTGAACTTGCTTGACATCGAAATGAACGCAGATAAAACCGATGCGATGACCGCATTGCTTGAGCCGCTTTCGTCTTTACCATACCCATTCACTCACGGCGACGATGATGCGCAGAAGCATCCTATCGATATCCCTCACACCTCCCGGTTATACAAGACCCTAATACAAGGCGGTCACTTCTCTCGACAAGACAATGCGGTCGTCCCTGCGCCCAACTACTCCGCCATTGCCTTCGCTCGAGCATTCGTTGAAGCAGTCGGGGAAGCGAAGCTCATCGCCATGGCCACACACGATAATGCAGCGTTCGTGATCACCGAGTTGATCCAGCGGATTTTGAGTGATGGAACAGATTATGAGAAGAAGGAGGTGAAGCGGTATTTCTCTGGTAAGGCATTAAGGAACACGATCTGGGAAGGTGATGCCAAGGGAAAGGAATCACTTTTAGGGAAGTTGAAGGAATTGGAGGCAATTCAAGTTTGATATTTGACGTTACACTCGTTAGTCTTTAGTGTACAATTATAGTCTTCTTTCATAGGCAACTTCTCGTCATGTAGGCTTGTACAATTGTTTTCCTGGCTGTATAAAGCTCAAAGAGTGGAAATGAAGCATACAAGAGTCTTCACGGAAAGCGTGACCCGAAGGTTTGGGGATGTTAGCGTAATGCCTACCATAGGGGTCATTGGACAGGGCGCACTTGGATCGGATTGTCATCAACCTCCTTATAAAAGTAGCTTTCCGGCTATTACCGACTCTTGCAGCCTGATGGCCCATCTCGGGTCAGCCGTTAACCTGTCGAGCTCTGGGCCCAGCTCGACAAGTACAGGAACAACCTGCGCAAATGCAGCTCCGTAGCGCAGGATAGCCACGGTCATCACGCACTTCCCTTGGGCCTTGATTTCCGCCTGCTCTTGAAGTAGGGGTTCCAGCGAGCCCGTTGCTGTGCCATGTACGGCCTCATCAAGCTCCTGGATCGTTTGGATTGAAATCTCCGAAATAATGAATCGCATGCCTTCCTCCTTGTGGGGTCGATACGCGAGCGTCAAGACTAGAGCAAGTTTGTCCGCGTTCTCGATGCTGCGGTTGAGACGCAAGCCCTGGACCAACAAGAGCTGGATAATGGTCCGATGCCTCTTTTGGTAGGAGGTGGCCCAAAATAATCATGAACCACTTGGAAGATGCTCGACGGGCGGGGTCGTCTCACCTGTGATCACTTCTTCAAATCCTGCGCAATCTTCCTCGGATCAAGCTCGCGAGGGATATGCACATCTTCTCCGCCGGATAAGATAGATGCTTGGGATTTGATGAGCTCGGAGTCCTGTTTAACTGCTTCACGGACGGCCTGGTTGAGTTTGCAAGCCGCTTTGTGGGTTGGCCATCCAGCTACTTGACATTCTTTGCTACACCACCTTCCCCGTCTACATGCCGCACAGACTTTGAGTTTGAAGGTGTTAGATTCCTCCTTCCAGCAATTGTTGCACTACAAGGTCATGATGGTCATTGTTGGGTTGCACGTGACGTGGACGGATCCTCCCGTCCACGCGTGACGAAATCAGCCCGAGGGACGAACGTAAATTCACATAAGTAGCTCCCTCGAACGCTTTGCCTTTAAGCTCTCTCTTTCTCTCTCTACTTCTACAAGCTCTCCAGGATGCTGGTACGCAAAGGACTTAGAAAGGTTCCCATCTTGAAGAGGTCCTATCACGATCGTTCGTTCGGTTATCGGAAGAGTCGCACACTCCAAATTCCAGACTGTGGGTTCGAACGGAACAAGTATACTCTCCAAAGCACTACTAATATCGCTTCGGATACGCATAGATACTGCTTCGGAGCTTGCAAACCGTGCCGAAAACGCTGCTCTCCTTCGTTATGTCGATTCGGTGCGCCAACACGGTCATCGCGCCGCAAAAATCGATCCACTCGACATGCTCGAGCGCGACGACGTTGCGGCACTGGACCCTGCACGATACGGCTTGAAAGATTTGGATAAGACCTACCCAGTGCATGGGATTTTGTGGAACACGCAGATGCCCGAAGGTCCGGACGGCGCAAAGGACCAAGCGGTTTGGAAACTCCGCGATATCGTCACGTTCCTTCGAGAGGTGTACGTCGGGAAGATTGCGTATGAGTTCATGCACTCCCCTTCAAAAAGCGAGAGGCTCTGGTTCACCCATCTTCTAGAGTCGTCGCCGTATACAAGTTCTATGGACATCGCAGAGAAGAAGAAAACCTGGTCGCTCTTGGCGAGGAGCGAGACTTTTGATCACTTCTTGCAAGCCAAATTTCCAAATTTGAAGCGCTATGGTGAGACACTTCAATGTACGGTGACGCAAGGATTCGCTAACTCGGTCGGCAATAGGTTTGGAAGGTGCCGAATCGATGCTTCCGGCTTTGAACACGTTATTCTCCGTTGCGGCGAAAGGTGTGCCTATCCCTTACTTCTCGCAAGCGAGCATTGCGTTGACCTTCATGTCGCAGCTGGCGTTGAGAACATTGTCGCCTGCATGCCTCATCGCGGACGTCTCTCGTTACTGACGGACTTGCTTCAACTATCCCCAACGGCGCTATTCCATAAGATCAAGGGAGGAAGCGAAGTCCCAGAAGACCTCGGTGCCACCGCAGACGTCACCAGTCACCTAGCATCTTCACCCACGCTTCAGTACGACGGTGCTGCCAAACCTATACATGTCTCACTGCTCCAGAATCCTTCTCATCTCGGTACGTTGTCATCTTCTCGTAACCAACAACCCTTGCTTGACCACAGATACGGATTGTTACTGTTTACATCTATAGAGGCAATTAACCCAGTAGCCATGGGTAAAGCGCGTGCGAAGCAGTTCGCATTGGTCAGAGACGCTGCGCCTGATTGTGCATTAGGAGACAAAGTCATGTGTGTTCAACTCCATGGGGATGCTGCCTTTACCGGGCAGGGAGTTGTTATGGAGACTCTAGGCCTAAGTACGTTGATAGCAGTACCTGAGACGTTGAGGATTTCCCGGTCTCTGATTAGCCTTTTCCTTTTCCATGATAGGTAATCTCCCTCACTACACAACTGGTGGATCAATTCATATCGTTGTCAAGTGAGTGCCTTTCGGAACGACGATCATTAAATTGTTCCTGATTCGTCCTATCTCCGTCATAGTAACAAGTTGAGTGCACAACGCACTACGTACATTAATTATGGGCTAATACCCTGGGGTTAGTATCGGCTATACAACTCCGGCTTCTGGTGCCCGATCATCTTTCTACTGCTCGGACATTGGGAAAATGATTAATGCACCCGTCTTGCACGTCAATGGCGATTACCCGGAAGGTAGCGTCCCCTGCTTCATAATATATATTCAATTCAATTCCTCAAGTCCATCACCGTTGGTCAGACGTTTCTCGCGCCGTCGAAATCGCTTTCAGCTACCGCAACTTTTTCAGGAAGGACGTCATCATTGACTTGATGTGTTACAGAAGATGGTACGTTGTTGTCCGACCCGAGATGAAAAAACATGGCACCCTCATTCGTTCCACGTGCGTTTTAAACTGATTTCATGATTTGCAAAATGGTGATTAAGGGGCCACAACGAGTTGGATGAACCCGGTTACACCTCTCCCAATATGTACAAGCGCATCCGCAATCGTGATTCTGTACCCAAGCTGTACGAGACGAAGCTCATTGTATGTCCCCATGTCTCTTCCTTCGGTCTCTCCAGTCTGGAGGAAAGGATTTACCCCCTTGCGCAACGCGCTGACCATCGCCGATTTACAGGACGATGGTACTATTACGAGAGCGGAGGCAGACGCCCACCGAACTTCGTACAAGCAGCATCTGGAAGAGAACCTCAAGCGTGTGGAGCAGTTCGAGCCCGAAGCAGATATGCTGCAAGGGAAATGGAAGGGCATCGTTTGGCCCGCAAATAAGGCGGAAGCCGACCACAACCCCCAAACCGGTGTGGACAAGGAGACGCTCATGAGAGTGGGCTGGGCGTCCGTGGAAACGCCGAGTGACTTTGTGGGTACCAATGTGACGACAGTTTCAAGCGAAGAAATGACCGGATATGATCACGCTTCCTGTACTCCAGAACATGCATCCACGTCTGCGGCGGCACGTGAAGCATCGTCTGACCAGCCTCGAGCAGGGAATGGGTCTGGACTGGGGCACGGCCGAGGTGTGTTTATCCTGCTTCTTTTTTGACTCCTCAACCTAGTCGCCCCAGAGTCCGAAGGATGTCTTACATAATCCAGGTCCACTGATCTACTTTTCCTTCTACGCCCTTTGACCACCACAGGCACTGGCCTTCGGCTCCCTCCTCCTCGATGGTAACGATGTCAGAATCAGCGGTCAGGATGTTGGCCGAGGGACCTTCTCACAAAGGTATGTGATTTCGTCGTCTAGCGTTGTGCTTTTACACGCCTCGGCGGGTTAAAAACGGCCTTGCTATTTTTGCGGGATTTCGCGAGACAGACATGCCATGCTCGTCGATCAAGAGACGGAGAAGGTGGTCGTACCGCTCAATGGGCTTTCTGATACGAAGAAGCTGGAGCTAGCGAACAGTGAGTGGGGTGATAAGGTATAGACAGATATCAGCTGAGTGCTCGATTCTAACCTCGGTACAGGTTCATTGAGTGAAATGGCGGTGCTCGGGGTGTGTCTGATTATCCGAGGGTTTTAATGGATATCTCTGATTGATCATTCCGCGTTCTAGTTCGAGTACGGGGTCAGCTGGGAACGTCCGGATATCCTACCAATCTGGGAGGCTCAGTTTGGTGGTGAGCGATCAATCTGAAAACGGAAAAGCACATCTTTGCTTTCAACTGATTGCTGTAATCTCTAGACTTCTTCAATGGCTCGCAGGTACTGACACGTGCTCTCATGATTCTTGATTACCGGCACTTATTCGTATCCATAGGTCATCATTGACACGTTCTTATCGTCGGCGGAGAGTGAGTCCTTCGAACCGATGTCGCGTGAAACCACACAAACCAATCTCCGTGTACAGCAAAGTGGCTGAAGCAAAGCGGTCTTGTGATGCTATTGCCGCATGGACTGGACGGTGCGGGTCCAGAGCACTCTTCATCAAGGATTGAGCGTATGCTGCAGGTGAGGAATGACCCTAAGTAGAAATTTCCACGAGTTCGAGTTCACTGATGCCGATCCCAGCTTACAAATGACCCGTACGACTTCCCTGAAGAGGGAGATCACAACAACGTGAACATGCACATTGTGTTTCCGACTACACCAGCCCAGTATTTCCACTTATTGCGCCGTCAAATGACTCGAAATTACCGCAAACCACTGGTCGTTGCGGCGCCAAAGGGTCTCCTTCGACTTCCGGTACGTGGGCATGTGATTTTTGAAGCGGAAATAAATAAGAGTCACTTAGAGTCGCCATTTATTACACTCACCTGCAGGCGGCTGCTTCTTCATTGAGCGAACTCACGCAGGGCACACGTTTCCGACCTGTGCTCTCCACGGTCGAGATTGGTGGCACTAACAAGGTCGAAAGAGTGATTTTATTATCAGGAAAGCTATATTATGATTTGGCTAAGGAAGTCGCTGCGAAGGGACTCACGGATCGTGTGGCACTGATCCGGCTAGAAGAGCTCTGCCCATTCCCTTTCGTGGAGCTCGCTTCCGCCCTTGAACCACTGCGGAACGCCCAAGAGTTCATTTGGATACAGGAGGAGCCTCGCAACCAAGGAGCATGGACCCATGTATCTGAACGCCTGAAAACGACATTCTTGTCGATGGGACTGTCGGCTAAGGAGGTGCATTACAAGGGGAGGCCAGCGTCTGCTGTTCCGGCGACGGGTGTGGCCAAACGACATGCCGCGGAGCATGCGGTCTTGTTAGCGGGGGCAGTGGAAGGCCTGTGATGAGAGAGACGCCAAAGGGAGCCCCGAGGATGGAACAGGTGGATTGTGGGCTCCTGAATGCCGGATGGATTTCTTGAGGGGAGAAGGAGAAGGGTAATGTCGTTCTCGAAATGCAACGTGTCTACATCGAGGCAGATCTGATCGAAGACACACCCTCGGCCATTTCATCCCATTACATACTTGGGACCTCCGTTTTATCAAGGGCGTTTTCTTGAATGAGCGACGCGCGTACGATGATCCTGCAGTGAGAGATTCCAAAGCACTTCTTCGCAAGCATTCAAATCTCCCTCGTCCGGGCTCAACCATCTCCAATCCGAAAGAATAGACTGTAATTGCCTTACCGAAGTAACGCATGTCGCATTGAGCATCGTGCCTTGTGTCTCCCCATCCCAGCCTATTTTGGACACGTTATCCATGGATGGGGTACACCGTATCGCAGGAATGCCGGAACAGGGGAGTCGCCCCACACTCATTCCGGCTCTGTCGTTCTGTTGCCTTGGGTCCCCTTCGTCACTGGAGAATCAGGGATCAATCAGTCAACCCTCACTCATTCCAATCTGTGAGGTCCGTTCTGCGATAGCAATCTTAGCAAGTATAAATTCCTCCCTTGTGCGTATGAATTTTTGTTTGTCGTCCTTCATCATTCATCCCCTCAGAGGATGCCTGCCTCTAATCAAATGCCAGGCAGACCAATACCTTCTATACACCCCCACGGATTCATCTCTAACGGCTCCCCCGGGTCGTCGGATGACGATGCCCGCTTCTACTACGAAGGTGAGTTGGTATCGCTCATCGGATAGACGACAGCCCCTGAAGTGAGACGAGAGAGGATGTCAAGTCGCTCGCGGCTTCGGGGAAGCCTGTCCTTCAAGGCCTTGTGTGTCGCTCTGGACACTCCAGACGAGGTACTGACTCAGTCGGTCCTTCCTACAGGCAGACGTCTCCCTTCCCAAGGCTTCTCCCCCTTCCCTGCCGATGAAGAAGAGAATGAGAGGTACGTTCTTAGAACTTAGAGACGCTGAACTCTCCGTGGCCCTTACTCACCCGACAACTCCCCGAAAATAGGCTGCGTATCGTACACAAAGTAACCCACGCCGTCCTCGGATCACACTACTTCGGCCCCGTCGACCGTCTCCTTCATAAACCCACCAGCGGTGGGCGACGTCGGAGGGTTCTCGATGTCGGCACTGGCACGGGAGATTGGGTGCGAGAAATGGCCGGAATCTTTCCATCCACGGACTTTGTTGGCGTCGACATCATCCGCGTGCCGGCCCCCACGGAGCTCCAGGGCGGTAGCCGATCGCTTCTGACGACCCCGGCACCCTCTATACTGCTTCGGTCCGCGTACGACAGCGACGATGAATTGCCGGAGTTGCCGAACGTGACGTTT
This sequence comes from Tulasnella sp. JGI-2019a, assembly GCA_019633535.1. Classification (NCBI taxonomy): domain Eukaryota; kingdom Fungi; phylum Basidiomycota; class Agaricomycetes; order Cantharellales; family Tulasnellaceae; species Tulasnella sp. JGI-2019a. The sequence continues at coordinate 13,689 of WSUE01000209.1, forward strand.
GAGCGCGCGGACATCATCCAAGGGCTGAGGCACACTGATGCCGAATTCGATGTCGTCCACTGCCGGAATGTTCTGTCCGTTGCGGTGAGTTTCCCTTTTGACAACAGAGAGGTCTACACGGGTGTCTGATCAAGTTCGCTTGTTTTCTGCAGATTCCGGCGTACGTGACGGCCATCAGGGACTTCACCAGAGTCCTCCGACCGACGGGTCTCCTTCTGCTGGCAGAAACGACCGTCCCCTTCTCCCTCTCAGACGGTGGCGCACATCAAGCAGAATCGGCACTCGCAGAGTTCACAGAGGCCATCCAGAATGCGCTCCGTAGCATCGGGCTGGACCCGGAGATCCGTCTGACACTGGAGAGTTTCATCAGGAAGGGACCATTCGCCGATTCGGGCGTGCGAGAGATCGTGATCCCGTTGGGAGACTGGTCGCAAGGTATGCACCAGTCCACAAGCCTCCCTTGACATGAAGATCCAAGGGCTGACATGCGCCTTTAATTTCAGACTCTCGTCTCCGCAAAGTGGGCCGGTTGGGCCGGGAGGCGCTTGAGATGACGCTCCGATCGTTGACGCCATTGTTGAGACAGACCGGATACGACGATGGTCGGTTGTCGATGCTGATGTCGAGGATACACACCGAATTGGATGCGGAGAGGCCTGGATCTGGGACTGGGACGGCACTGGTGTCGACCTATTTATGGGCTAGGAAGAAGTGAACCTGACTCATGGGTTCTCTTGTATTTGTACCATCGCTTTTGGTTTGGCTTTCAATTTTACCGGAATCATTTTCTGTCGGATAGGATTGCGTGAGGGTTTTGATTCTGGGAAGTCTCAGAGAGGTACGTCGAGTCGCAATCGAGTCGCATCAGCTCCAGATCCTGCGAGCGATGTAGCCCTCGGGCAACCTTGAGCTCGTCGTCGGTAGTTCTTGCACCCTTATGCGCTAAACAGTAGGGGCTCACAGCTAAGGACAGTCCATGGGTTACTCCTCCGATTAGGTTCAAATACCAAAGAGGCCGGCGGCTCGACCATCCTGTTGTTAAAGCATGCGATAGTTCACATTCAATAGTCAAAGGTGCAAAGGTGCTAAGCTTCCTATATACCAGTGCCGGGTTGGAGCCACCGATGTGGGAGCTTATGATGTCCTATAATGGATATTCAAGCCGCGTGTTGGAGATTTCAAACATGGGACGTACTTTGATTCGGGAAGTGTGGGTGTTGAACGATGATGCAGCTCTCACAAAGCGTAATCTTGCGTCGGTCGCGAGAATATAGTGATCCTGTGAGCTGTATCATTGCCGATTTGGCAGAGAAGAGCCTGCCAGGGTGAGCGTCGGAGCAGGCACGGGCTTCAACTCACGAGGTCGAATGTAGAGCAGGCCTTGCTGAAGGAAGAGAACGCAGGCCACGGCTCCAGTAGGGGTACGCAATTGTCTCCCATGCGACTTGTGATATAGCTGTATAACACAATGCACAAAGATAGTTTGAAATACAAGAAAGCGGTATTCACAGACTGAGGCGATATTCATACTCGTTGGCCGAATTCTGTGCCAACCAGAGTACGACAGCGGAGGCCATGAGGGATACGTTTTGGGCAACGTTTGCGTACCCATAGTAGATAAATTGGTCCGGATATGATGGTAGGAGGTATTTGAGGACGAGGACTGTCTGAAAATGAGAAGATTGATCTGGTGAGTGAGCGCAAGATCGGCATCTGCGGATACTGCTGCTGCGCTCACCACACTCCCAGCGAGGCCACCAGCCATGAGCGCAAAGCCCAAAAACAAGAACAACCTCGCCCGCCACACTAGCCCACCCTCTCCGAAAGCACCACCATCTCCAATGAGACGCTCCTTATCAATGAGGTTGACGATCAGGAGACCAAAGATGGAGAACAGGCCAGGTAGCCAATCCACAAATGCAACATGAACGGGGACGGTATCGTATGGTGCATCTGGTGGAGGAGTTGCATGTGAGGAGAGGATTGCTGCATCCAGGAAGAGCCAGTTGCCTAGTGCGAACTGAAAAGGCTGGTCAGGAATGGGATGTGGGTGAGAGAGAGGATGTAACCCACGAGAGCGCCTGCAGCGTACACTCCGACCGAGCGCTTGTGTGCACCGAAGTTTATATTCGGTAGTGGGACGATACACACTCGCCTAGGATCATAGGACGACCTGGGTAAGGACATTGATATCTAGAGTAAAGGGGGGATATGTCGGAGAATGGGGATGTTTGTTCATAGATGTTCGACAAGGGAATTGGCTGGGATCCAATCAGACGACCGCGATCGCCCCATCTGACACAATCCAACCACGCACAACAAGTGTCGGCCAATGAGCGACGAGTTTGCATTCCAACAATATTACTGTGAGCAAAAATAATGAAATCTAATCAATTCAACCAACTCAACCTTATCCACCATCTTCCTTTCTTCCATTAGCGGCATATCCTCAACAGCAGGATCCCCCTCCTTATCAACAGCAACATCATCACCCTCATCCTTATCCTCCTCCCCATTATCAACAACCTTCACAACACTATAACTATGACGACGACCATAGTCGGCTCTATTCCCAGCACCATGATCAATCCCCGATACTCGCATCGTCTTCCCGATCATCAATCTCTGCTTCCGCACCGCGCAGTCACTATCACAATCATAATACGGCACCAGATTATGCCCTCGCCAACGTCAGTCCGCCCACACACTACAACACAAAATATCATCCATCTGGATTAGACAATGTTGGACACCATATCTCCGAACGCGGTGGGCCAATAGAGCAGACTTTGGAAGGAGCTGCTGCTGGCGAGGAAGGAATCGATGAAGAGCCGCTGTTCGTCAACGCAAAACAATACCATCGTATCCTCAAAAGACGCATCGCAAGGCAGAGGCTCGAAGAGATCCACAAGCTCAGTCGGGATCGAAAGGTGCGCGGACAAATCCTTTTCTTCGTCTTCCTAGAATCGAAGGGGCGCGTTTACTAACGTATCCCCTTTCAGCCATACCTCCACGAATCACGACACCAGCATGCTATGCGTCGACCACGCGGCCCTGGAGGTCGTTTCCTCACCCAAGATGAGATCGCTAAGATGGGTGGGCTGGAAGCTGTCATTGCCGCCCAAGCTGCTCGTCTTCAAACACAAAATAATAAGACAGCACCACCTCCTGCAACAGCGTCCGAGCCCGTGTCCCCGGTTAGCTCTAAGGGCAAGAAACGTAAGGCAGCTGATAGCGCGTCACCATCATCGTCTTCATCCAAGCAACCAAAATGGGAGGATGGGGTACCGCAGCCCCAATCGACTGAGATCTACCCACTCGATCTGGATGTCGATGGGTTGGGGGTTTATGGCGGCGATGGGGTTTCGTACACCTTGGATCAGAATCTGGGTGGTGGCAGCGTCAACGTCCTTGGATGACGGCTAATAGAATATTTATTTACGGTGAGTCAAACCTTATACCATCGATGCTTAAGACCTCAGACAATATTCATATTTTCTGATTTGTTTTGTCTAAATAGTATTCTCGTTCTTTGTAACACTACCAATCAGCTTCCGACATCCACCCGTTACCCTCCCTCTCTTTCTCATTCTGTTCCTTGCCAAAAGAACTACTCCTAAAAGGGTCGCCCCACGACCCATTTACTCGATTTGCAGAACCCTCTCTGTCTTCTTTGCTATCGGTCTGGCGCCAATGTTTTCCCTATCGCTGTTATCTCGGAATCTCAACAATGTGGAATTTGCATTAGTCATGAAAATGGAAAAGAAAAACCCTTTCCCGTTCTCCACCCGGGTCACATTGCGTTGATCATAGCGGCGATGATTCGACAATCCGTGAGACTTAAACATCTTCCTCCACTCCTTCTGCAAAGGACAATTGACAACCCCCTATCACGCTACCGCTCGTCCTATGCTAGCATCATCACGGTACATTACTTGTATACTTCTAATAGGTGGTGCTTTCGGGGTCTCGTGGACGGTGGCGGAGTGGGTTGCTGTGGTGGGAAGAGTCGCCCTGCGACGTATTTCCGTACTTTCAAATAACCCCTACTATGAATAATGGGCTGTACATGAATGAATCTGTCATCAGAATTAATATTGAGTGTTGCTGGTAGCGCGCGGGACACGGGGATAAGCCATTGAACATCTAGCAATATACATACATATCTCCATGTCCGATCCTTCCTTTGCGTAGCGTTTACCCCATAAAAGGATCTGAACACACTTCTCTGCGTCAGTAAATTAACGAGGAGATAAAATATCTCGAGCTTGATCTTATGCTTTTGGTTACCCGCTCTGGCCACGACAACCTTGAACACCACGCTCCGGCTAAGGTACCCAATCTCATGGCCACAACAAAAACAAAGCCGCAGACAACCGAGTCAGAAGATTGTTCAAGCTCCGACACTTGCATGGAGTCAGATGATGGTGAGCTGGTCTGTAAACCAACCTCCAACTCCCCCCCGCGCTCCCTTGCTTATCATGTCTACTTCCTCCGGTCTCGTCCGGGGCATGCAAAAAACACGCCTCTCCGGCACTCCAATTCTCTCCAAACCTGTCTCGAATCAAGCCAACGAAGCGAAGGATGTCCAAAACGTCTTCCTCAAACGAGAACTCGATCGCGCTGTTTTCAAGATCCCCTGGGACGTCTTCGTATCCGAGTTCCTCTCCCCCGCTGCATCAAAGGATGCAGCGTACTCCTCGCTCTCTGAATCCTGCTATACACAGTGGAAGAAAGAGCACGATTCAGACGATATTGCCAGCAGCACGACACCCTACGACGACGACGGTGACGAGGAAGAGGAGGGAGAGGGAGAGGAAGCAGTAGAAGCCGTCAAAGATACCTTATACTATGAAGAGCAACATATGGAAAGGCCGGACAAACCGTCTGCTGCAGACGGCAGGTCGCCATTGGAAGAGGGGACTCCTCCCAAACCACCAGCGTTCCCCTCCATCGCAACAGCTAAGCTAGAAGAGACGATGTATGAGCCTCTCGCTCAGATAATGGAGTTCACGCGAGCGTTCTTTCAAAAAAACGGTGTCACTGGTGACGACGCATGGCCCCAGCCCATCAACCCATTGATAACCTGCGGGTCGTCCAGCACAGCCATTCCTCAGAGTACTGACCCTCTGCAGCGCGCCTTCGTCAGTTGCTACAACAAAAAGCTACGGTTCGCTGAAGCACGTATCGCCGATTCGCCACCGGACTTAAAGCTCGATCTCGCAATGCTGTTGATTGGACCAGAGGGGCGAAAACATACGGATCCCGTGTTTTGGAGAGATGTCAGGGTGGCGATCGAGGTTAAACACAAGGATGCCTTTGACAGCCGTCTCGTTACGCAGGTCTCTCGCTACGCGCGTGCCGTCAAACTCGACCAATTCGATCGCAACCTGTCGTTCACATTGGCGATTGGGAGAAACCACTGTAGAATCTTCCGCTGGGACACCGCAGCGTGCTATGTGACCAGTCCTCTCGATTACCAGCGGAACCCCAGCAAGTTCATGGAACTTATCGGGCGTCTCGCTTCCCTTGACCCCACCACCCTCGGGTATGATCCCAACTTCTCGAATGCCGGACTGGTCGTCTCGTCATGGCGGAAAAAGCCTGAGCACATGAGAACAGTTCTGACCATTAGGCCGACCCCCGTACGTTTTAATCTCAATAAGCCGATCGAGGACTCTGAGACTTCAGCGACCAAAGACGTTAAAAGTTCAGAGGTTCGCCACTTCTGCCTTGACCCGAATACGGTGGCCATGGCTCAGGACGGCAACTTCTCGAGAGGCACTGTCGTCTGGAGGGCGATGGAGGTCATAAAGGGCAAGGTACAAGACAAGGTCTTTATCGTCAAGCAGAACCATCAGGACGATGCACGCCCACACGAAGGGGTGTTTCACGAGAGAGTCGACGCAATATCGATCGAGGACGGGGCTGATCTCGGTGTTGCGCGCATGGTTTGTTCACAGGAACTCGGTAGCACGAGGGCTTATCACAAGGCGCTCCTTCCGCATGTCGAAGGGTACTATACGTTTGTACCGTCCAAAAACCCCAAGCCCACCAAAGCGCGAAGACGTGAGGCTGCCCCAGTCGATCCCCTCTTCCCAGGGCGACGGAAACTTCCTGCTCCAAGATCTGTTACAGATAGCACAGCATCGAAGGCCACAGTTGGGGGTTCTATCGATCTCTGCCAATTAGGAGCGTTGGCCGGGGCAGACCCTGACGGTCAATGGCGCTTAAATAAAGGAGAAATTGAACCCAACTTTGAGAGGGTGCTGCTTCGGTTCGTTTTTGAAGATGCAGGCGAAGAGCTTTCCACAGCCTCGAGTGCCGAAATGTTGATCAATGCTGTCCACGATTGCCTTAAAGGTACGCCAGCGTTTTATAATGCGGCGTCTCTATTTTTGAATGATATCTACTACACAGCTATGCATCGTTTGTTCACGGCTGGCATCCTGCATCGCGATATCTCGTTCGGTAACCTTTTGATTCATGAGCACAAGGAGCGAATGCGTGGATGTGTGATCGATCTCGGTTTGGCCGTTTTCATCAATGAAGAAGGATTGGCAGCGAACGATGCAGGTCCACGTCACCACCACCTAACCGTACGCCCATTACTTTACTAATCACTCTTGAACCTATTCTAAATTCTCTCTTAATTGTAGGGTACGCTACCATTTATAGCTACAGACCTCCTAGGTGAATATCGACCCGATCACCAGTGGTGTCATGACATCGAGTCCTTGTTTTGGGTCTTGCTTTGGACTTGCCTAAAGTCTTCACATGCAGATGACAAAAGGGCCCAGAGAATGCTGGCTGCATTGGAGACGCATGACAGCGGGATTCTGGAAAGCCACAAGATCGCCACACTGTCGAAGTTCAGGCTTATCGAGGTATCGGGTCCATTCTCGAAAGCAACCGTCTTTTTGAGGCACTTTGCGAAGCTGTGCCATGAGAAGGATCGGCGGGACTTTGTTTCGGTCAATGCCCTCTTCGAGGCGTTCAACGCCAACACGCTCGAAGATATTCCTAGCATGGATGGGCCGCCAAAGACACCCCCGCCGCGGGCCATACCAGATGACATCTCGAGGGAGGCATTCGGGTCACAGCATGAGGTTGAGAAAGACGAGCTCTCAGAGGGAAGGGCTAGTTCCGTAGAGAGAGAGCAGACGTCGGAGGTGACTGGTTGCAAGCGTCGGAGAGGTATCACCCAACCTGGACGCGATATCAAACGTGCTGCCGCTGGATTAAAGCGGGTCGAGGATGTGCGCCCCATGTGAATATTCCGCACCCTTCCTCTCCGCGATCTGAATTAAGCGTCCAAATTCTTTGAAGGACCTATGTCAATATATAACTTTAGCTTTGCGTCTCATCTCATCTTAAGTTTTTGATTTTCGATTTTGATTTCGTAGCCAGATGTTGTATATTGTCATTATCTCTCAATGTACTTCTACCTGAATTTTATCACTTTGATCGTTCTAGTATGCCCCCCTTATTACCGAGTTCAAGATCTAGGTAGTGAAAAACCTAGCACGCGATAACAAATATCTTTACCTGGTCACGCCCCTGGCTCGGCGTTGCGCATCGCAGAGCTGGTGAGAACTCAGTAAACCATTCCCCTAGCACCACAGTGCCAAGTTGCAAAACTACGAGAGTCTGACGCAGCCTAGGGGTAGTGCAGAATCGAAATTAACTTGTCTTCCTACGACTACATCATCTACAGAAGAGTAGTGTCTGAACGATCTGGTCTTCAGCCTTGATGCGTCGCCCATCCACCAGAACCACAAAGGTCTACCGTCAGGAGGGTCTCGATGCTATGTAGGTCAGTTCATTAACCAAACGCTTACCATAGCCCAGAGACTGACACTCTGCACGGAATTAGCTGGCTTCGCACGGGCGGGTTATATTAGACGTCTTCCAGATATTTGACGCTGAAACCTTTACTTTCTAGCGCTATATAACAAGGAGCTTGTCACCTTCATCATCGCACGGGTGGCGTAAAGGTATCCCATGGGGGCAGGGATGTATGCTTTTGGATTGTCAACGAGACTTACTCTGCGCCTCAGTCCCCGCAAAACACTATTCATCTACTTACCTCACGACAGAATCGGAATATCGCTCTCGATCGGCAGATTCTCGAGGAGGATGCCCGCAAACACTGCTCCGAGCCCTGCCAACTGCTCGACTCAACCTACAGACAGATAGACACTCCTCGAGGCCCGATTGCCCTCTATTAGACCCCGTTATTGCTCCTCCCTGAAACAGGTGGGCGTCAACGAAGCCCAAATAACTGACGGGAAATGTATGGGGATCTAAGACTTGTCTTATCAGACCTGGATAGACCGGGGTCAGACCTAATCCGACACTAACGAGGCCCAATAAGTGCCACAGGTGCCCCTCTCTCCGATGCCCGTGCTAGATGACTCGATTGCCAGCCTAGGACGTTGCTATTAATGAAGAACATTGGATCTCATATATTCTGCGTGCACAACAAAATGCGCAGAGACCATTTGGCAATTGAGGTGAGTTTGGAATTCAGGAGCACCAGCATCCTTCATGGAGACAGTGACAAGCGGGCGTTACGCTCAACTCTATTAGGGTGTGGTCCCTTTACAGAATACGCAAAAATACCGCCTCTCCATTCGGAAGATTATTCCCAGTCTTTATCCTCAATTCCCTATCGCATGGGCGAAAGGCAAAAGGCGAGTTCTCCTCGTGTTAGAACATGACTCGGAGTCCTGGACGGCACTAACAGGCCCTTCGCCTTGCGTATCCTCCTCCATCAACAGCTCGGACCTGACGACACCAGCACAGCGCAGATCCCTCCGACAATCGCGGCCCGAGCTGGAGCCCGCGATACTTATACGCTGCCCGTTTAGGATGGCCTGGCGTCGGTGAGCACCTACCTATACTCTCGTCGCGGCTCGTGTCTTCTATTGAATCTAGATCGTCTATACAATGCAAAGTCTGAGGGACTTCCAGCGCGTACCAGATAGGGTAAGGCCACCTTAAGATTGATGTGCACGATGAACACGACCGGGCGGTTTTGATATCGTGAGACGCCTTCACTTAGGCGAATAAGCAGTCATAGCCAAGGTTATTTGATAAGAAAGATATTATGATCGCACCCGATTCCCCATAATTGCATCCTCATAGCACCGTAGGGGAATTCCCAAGGAGAAAGTCCAGTAACGCTTCCCGATTACGTTTGATGAGCATTTCGTTTCTGGATGCTTCGATATAGCCCAACAGCCGATACACTCAATAGTTTCATGGATGCGTTAATCCATTGATATATGGATGACAAAGAGGTAGAGCGTGCACCGTTCTCTGTTTGTAAAACCCCAAGGGAACAAGCCGGATTCGCACCAGCTGTGGCCTGAGCTAACTCTAGTGGGTGTCAGCGGTGTTAAGAATACAGAACGAACTGTCAATCGAGCTTATTCCTTTTGGCAAAGTTTGGATTCTTACACTTTTAGTTCTTCATACTGCTCACTGCACCCTCTTCAGGCAAATGCACTTGTTTACTGAGGTCATGACAGACCTTGGTTTTACTATGGCAGCTTCAGAGGTGCGCGCCAGGTTTACCACATCACATGGCCTCATGGTGGTGGGACCCGGTGTCCCAACCGCGAGCCATACTTAGATCTGGCCATGTCTCTTAGCGGAGGTATGACTACTGATACTTATCCAACTCAGCAGTTGCGGATAAACCCACCGGCCGTTGATCACACCGAGACACTTCCCATGCCTGATGCTTGTGGATTAAGCAGGAAATTTCGGGTTTTGATCGGCTTTGGACAGAGCCCGGAAACCTGCTGGAGAGCCTACTTAATCTGCAGTCCGTGATTCAAACGTATTGAGAGGTTGGCTAAGGGAAACTGATCTTGTGTCTGAATCGCTGAACCATATTTTAAACAAACGCTCCAGTTATACCAAGAGTGTACGAAGAAGCAACGTTTCCCGCGGCTACACTCGTTAGTTTCTAAACTCACGTACCATCAGAGCCTTTAAACGATTCGAGTTACTAGGGTTTTGTTAACCTTGTGGCTTTGCGTTACACAGGAGTTACGAAGGATGTAGATAAGGCCTGCGGTAGGGCCGTGCAAGCACGGCGGAGCCCGCTACCCATACGATAATTTACCTGCCTGGCAAATCTTTCTTATACACATAGATTGCACCGAGAGGCTACTTACTACTACTACTAGCTACCACATAACAAGGATGACAGAGAACATTTTGCGATCAGTGATCTGCCATTAGACACCAATCTAATATCCGTGGATCCCAATTTGCCACTGTGATCTAGTAAGTAGGAGGTGCAGAGTTTGAGGTCAGCACATCCATGTAGCACAAGAAGCCAAGAAGATCGTTTGCATACCGCTTTGTCTTTTTGAGGGCGACAAATCAATGTTGTTGAAGCCGAAATTATGTCACTCAAGTGGAGTGATATTGGGCCCTCAATGGCAAAGTGTTGGTATGATGTGAGGATGCACAAGCCATGAGTGCAGGTCTCACAAGTTTCTCCAGATCATGCAAGTCATAAGTAATATCGGTATCTGCATGCTCCAACCCATACGCTAATAAGGATCAGCCCGTGACACATTAGCCATGCCGGATATGTTAAGAAAAGCGTCAAATTGGGGGTGGTGATTACACTCGAAGCATCAATCATTAAGAATATGCTCGAGGAGAACATGGTGCCTCGGACACGGCAATTGAGTCTCTAAGTGGTATCCCATGTTGAGACAAACTCGCCATAAGCCAGGAACGATTCCTCGTTAAAATATTTTATCGAGCAGGTGCTTATGTAAAACCAACACTCCCGGTAGAGTCGCGATGCCTACACCAAAAGGGGATTGCATCGAACGAAGAGCGTGATCGACGTGGTGCGGTGCAGGTCATTGGACCAGCCATGGGGCCGAGTTCTCACTAGGTGATGGTCTAAAGGAGGCCGCGTGTTTCGATTCACACTGGAACGGCTTTCAGATTTGCTATGAGTTTTTTCTAAGCGAATTTCAGGGCTAACAGGCGACAAAAACCCACTACCAAGGTAGCGGGAATATCATATATTAGCCCGCCTGAGAGGGTACGGTTTCAACCCCCAAAACTTCCTGGTTGGTCGCTCACGGGCTTCCTACGAGATAGCCCTATATTTATGCAGGAGACCAGGCTGACTATGAGTAGTGCTCCGCTTCTTTAGAATCTTCTCAGTACGGCTGGCCGCTCTGCCAACCATGGGATTCATGAGAACTCCTTGGCCCTCCATTCGAACCACTGGCTGGTTGGCTATCCTAAACTCCTGATCAATCACACCCACGCATCTCATTGAGTTTCTTTCTCCACTGCGCCGTCCTGCAGACTAACGGCTGATGGTGCCCTAATTTCAATCCGTCGATATCATGCTACTCTCTGCTGTGCATTAATTGACGCTGGTCGCGAGGAACTGGAAGAAGGCCACCGCTGACATCCAGCTTTGGTTTGGAGCCATTAGACGTGCATTGCTCTAATTCCTCGGCTTTGACACCACAGAATCTGACGGGTCTCCTGGTCGCTTACATCGCATTCGCCTCTATCTCTTAGTAGACTGCGCGCAATTTATGTACAGCTAAACGTCAGAGCCGCCTTAACGGTCTCTCACCCTAAATGGAGTGTCGCTAGTGACTTATTTCCCTGGCGCCTCTTATAATCCGCTGAGGTTTGAGTCGGGCTGATGCTGGGATCGCCTTTTTTGTGGCTGCTGTCACAAACCTGAGCCTGAGCGGAAACTACTATGTACGTTAGATGACTCGCAATCGTTAACGCTTTCTTGTTGACGGGTCGAGTAAGTCTGTACATCCACCTGTCAAAGCGAAAACGACCCTAACGTGTAATGATGTAGTCTGCTGCACATCCTAAAAGTGAGGGTTGAGACTTTCTCCCAGATACACTTGGACGTCTGCCCGGACCGTGACTCATCCAAGCGGGGATCCTCAGGATCAATCTTCCATTTCTTCTGGATGGCACAAAATTTTTTTGGCCCAGAGATACAGATGCTAGCGATCTCAAACGAGTTGAACCAAGAACCAGCCTAAAAAAAAGATGGAGGGGATCCAAATTTATTACCTGCGACGGTGGATGGGGTGTTTCATGCGCATGTGACTCAAGTTTGCGTCACTTATATAGAGCGGCCTCCGGACGATACATGCCAATCGATTAAAGAGGCAAAATGTACATCGACGGTTATGGTAGAGTTGGATTTGACTTTTTTGAAGCAAGCTGTGTTTAAGGGTGCGGGGGTTGGTAACCCCCTATCCTCATGAAACAAAACCATATTTTGAAACCCTAGATGACTGGGGATGAATTTGCCCTTTGGGGTCAAGATTCGCCCCTGATATGTATATACGTGCGATGAATTCGGGCTGAGAGTCTCATGCAGTCCCAGTAAATAGTAAATTTATGAAGCTCGATGCTCCCTTATTCTGGCTGCTCCTACATGAGCACCTCCCTACATTACTACTTGGCCGAAGAGTAGACAACTCGCTCCGCAACCAGCCATAGCATGCCGGCTCGATATAGAAAGCAGTATACGATATTCTGGAAAACTTGGAATAACATGCCGGTCGAGGTGATATTTGGGACCGACTGTGTATCCAGGGAGCGGGCTTCTCCATCGGTGCCACCCGAGCAGTGGTCCTTGTGTAACATAGAGCGCTGTACGAGATGTAGGTTTTACCGAGGGATAAAGCCCAATGGCGCTAAGTTAGGGTAGAAGGAGTTTGTGGAACGCCGGAAACAGCCGAATTATGGCAACTGTTTTCAACAAACTGAAGCAGCCGATCGGCTTCAACAGTGACATCCAGGCGTAAAGCACATCCAGGTTGCTTGAAGATAGACAGCCCGAAGCGATGTAAGGCCTTTGCGAGGCGAAGACAAGACGTGTGAGAGCATCGCTGAGAGCCGTTGTGCTTTCGTCAAGTATTATTTCCCGGAAGCAGTGAACTAGAGTCCGAAATGGTACACTTGAAATGTATTCAATCATTAGGTGAGTAGGCGACGACGACGCAGTTATACTCATCTCGTGTCCGTGAATTGTTCCGACGAAACCACGCCAGTTCGGGTTAAACTGGGTTCGATTTGGGTTCTATTCGTGCTTCTGAGCCAACTGGGAAGGTCGCATGAGAAGTACACAGCCTTGCGACTCATGATTCGCGGTAGCTCGTTGATACTTTCCGCTCTTGCTCGGGGGTCGATTCGTTGCTCGAAACTAAGCATGGGCGCTGGAATCAATCGTATCACTATGACAGGTGCAGTGATGTCATTGCTGAACTTACCTGCCTGGTTCAGGTGGTGTGCAACCAAGCAGTCAATGTGCACTGAGATTTGCCGAATGGGGCTGTTGCCAACCGTTGTTGGGAGACTGGGTAACCTCTGAGGATGAAAGTTGTCAATCGTTGCCATGTCTCATGCGTTTCCAAGAAAGTCGAGGTAGGGGCGTACTTGGACCGACACTAGCACGGCATCACCGAAGGAATCCCCCAACTGTCGTAGTGGTGTTAGAGGGGCCCACAGAAAGCTCGGGGAAGGGTGGAGGATGCGCAGACGATCCATGAGTTTCAGGCGTCACATGGACAATTCTCAGTTCTGGCATATAACAGCAGAGTAATTAGTCAATACGACTCAGATAACCTTACTGGTCTGAAATCCTAGACTTACCATGGATACCTTGCGATCCTCCTCCTACAATGCAGCCATCGCCTTCCTTACCACTGACGCTCTAGTATGGTCTGCAGGTGAGTTCCAGGAGATCTCCCGGGTCTTCCATACTGGCACCTTCAATAGCTGATCCCTTGCACTTTCTTCCTCTACCTTCAGACAAGTGGACGAAGGGGGATTGCATACAGCTTCGTGGCATTCGTGATGCCAGATCCCACTGGCCGCCGGTCGACAGCCATACCCCTCCTACTGTCACCGACGTAGAGCAACCCCCTCGCAAGATGCAGATTATGGTATGCATCAAGTCAAGTATTGGCCAGGGGAGCTACAACAAAGCAGCAGATAATGATATTCAGTTATGGTTCCGGGCGGGCGCAGGTGCGTTCCTCATGGACCGCACTTTGTCTGGATATCCTCTCACCTGGCTCTCGATCACGTGCAGATACCTTGAGAAACCCTCATAACCAGCTGTATCTCTTAACAGACTGTGTCGACATTGAGGTACCCCAAGATGTCCGGGCCACAGTTTGGAAGATTTATCCCACGCAGCGACAGGTGGAGAGGGTGATCAGATTTGTTACTTCGAATCTCAGAGAGATGGATGAGTGTACAGTATGGTGTGAGTCACTCAGACCTCGGATTAAGCTGAGCGATGGCGCTGTATCCTGAACCGGGTTTGCTCCTCTTTTCAGTTAGCTGTGTCGGTCGGAATAGTAATGTGCCTGGTTAGCACGCACCCTAAAAAAGTCAAGTCAAGTCTGAACGCTCACCTTTCCGTAGCACTGCGCCTTGCGGATCGGTCGGAGGTCACAGGCCGGGTAAGTGACCTATATGGGAGATTGGACGATGCATTTTAACGTCCGGTCATATGAATCTAGCAGTTGAATATGTGGTTGACGGAGCATACGCACCCTGCAACGTTGATTCGGGTGAGACACTGATCTTTCGTCAAAGGATCTCTGCTCACCTCTAGTGCTTCCTCTAATCAGGTCGGGCTCGATGTAAGCTTGATCAAGAGAGCATTGTTGGTCGGACGACCCGCTTATGCAGCATCTAATAATGCGTAGTTCTGCTACTCTGGCCAATTCTTAGGTAAAGACACCGCTTGGGTTTATTCAGGTACCATACCCTCATTGCATGGTATTGTTAGGTCTCCCTTGGTGTTTCAATTCTGGGAGGTTGGCTGAGCAGCCAATCCCACAACAGACGACGGAACCAGTCCCACGTATTGTAGGTGCAATGTCCTTCTCGTGCTCAGAGTATTTGGTGTTTACTCACCGTTGTATCTGTGAGTAGATATGCATATCGGCATGTCGTAGCGACGAATATGCACATCATGTGGCAATGGTGGATGACCCAGAGTGTCAATTCGGAGGTCTCTTGTGGTACTTGGCCTGTTCGCAACTCGAAGGTGCGTTGTTTCGATGCCCAGTTCGAGTAGGTTGACATGATCTTTTCATTAGGCAATCCTAATATCATCCATGTAAGAGAGGTCGAGGAGCGGCTAAGCAGTTACCTCTCTGTGGACGGCGGTAGATGGGCGCAGACCCCGCGAGTATCGATGTCCTATCGTGACGTTGACGCGGTGTTTCAAGAGTGGTTCTGATCACCTGGAGGATACCTCACTGATTTACGGCCGGGTGGAGGAGTGAAGAGGCATGAGAGTTGTCAGACAGCAAAGGCCTAGCTCCTAGTGACTTACGCATGTCACGCATACTATAGCAGCTCGTTGTTCCAAGCCCCCTTTTGTTCTCCCGTTCTCGATGCTATAGCAGGTGCCATGCCCCTCTGCTCAGGTTTGATATACCTGTAAAAGGTGAAACTCGCCGCATCTCTGTAGCGCACCTCTCAGCTGCCTCGAAAAACATGACCAGCCGCGTCAACGCCATTACTCCATGTTGATGCGTATTTTCCGTTCGTGAGCGTACTGATGGCCATGGATCGCGCGAGCGCTGAACGTCTGCGCTTGTCAGGTCCGTGGGGGCCCGGATCACTGGCGATGGATCAGTCCATAATAGCATCGCGATATCGGATATCGGTGAATTAGGCCGTACCTGACGGCGATTTGGGATAAGCGACCTAACTTATTATTCTATGTTGTCTAGTTTCTAAACATGTCTAGATGAAGATTCGAACAGGGCTCGCTTGAAGGACATTGGCAATGCTTCGCTGTCCGCGTACGGCTGCTGATACAATAGGTAATGCTTGGCTGAAGTCTTTGAGAAGGAGGTGCTTTATCTTCTCTTTGACGCTTCGATATAGCTCAACAGTCGATACACTCAACAGTTTCATGGATGCGTTAATCCATTAATATATGAATGACAAAGAGGTAGCGCGTGCACCGTTCTCGGTTTGTAAAACCCCAAGGGAACAAGCCGGGTTCGCACCTGAGCTCTAGCGGGTGTTTGCGGTGTTAAGAATACAAGGCGAACTGTCAATCGGGTTTATTCCTTTTGGCAAAGTTTGAATTCTTACACTGTTAGTTCTTCATACTACTCACTGCGCCCTCTTTAGGCAAATGCATTTTGTTTACCGAGGTTATGGCAGACCTTGGTTTTACTATGGCAGCTTCAGAGGTGCGCGTCAGGTTTACCACATCACATGGCCTCATGGTGGTCCCAACAGCGAGTCATACTTGGATCTGGCCATGTCTCTTAATGGCGGTATGACCACCATGATTTATCCAACTCAGCAGCTGTGGATACATCCACACGGGCGTTGATCACAACGAAACGCTTCCCATGCACGATGCTCGTGGATTGAAGGGGAAATCTTGGGTTTCGATCGGCTTTCGACAGGACCCAGAAACCTGCCAAAGAGCCTACTTAATCTGCAACCTGTGATTCAAATGTATTGAGAGGTTGACCAAGAGAAACCTTATGATCCTGAGATCGATGTGTCTGAACCGCTAGACCATATTTAAACAAGCGCTCCGTTTATACTACTTAGAGTCTATGAAGAAACAACATCACCTGCGGCCACACTCGTTAGTTTCTAAACTCACGTACCATCAGAGCCTTTAGGCGATTCAAACCATCAGGGTTTCATTAATCTTGCGATTCTGCGTTACCCAGGAATCACGAAGGATGCGGCTATCGTATATTAGCCCACCCGAGAGGGTACGATTTCAACCCCCCAAGACTTCCTGATCGGTCGTTCATGGGCTTCCTACGAGATGACCATATATTTATGCAAGAGACCAGGCTGACTATGAGCAGTGCCTCCGCTTCTTTAGAATCTTCTCAGTACGGCTGGCCGTTCTGCCAACCATGGAACTCATTGGCTTCTATTCGAACCGCTGCCTGGATGACTATCCTAAACTCCTGATCAATCACACTCACGCATCTCATTGAGTTTCTTTCTCCACTGTGCCGTCCTGCAGACTCATGGTCGATGGTGCCCTAACTTCAGCCCGTCGATATCGTGCCGCTACCTTGCAAGGCGCCCAATCTATCGTACGGTAATTGACGCGAGTCGCAACGAACCGGAAGAAGACCAACACTGACATCCAGCTTCGGCCTGGAGCCATTACTAGATGTGTATTATTCTACTTCCTCGGCTTTGATGCTGGCCATTCACCTCGTCGCTTGCACACTCCTCCAAAAATCAGATTTGGCTTTGTTCCTCTGCAGACTGCGTGGAATTTTATGTACCGCTAATCGCCAGAGCCACAATGACGGTCTTTCGCCCTAAGGGGACGGGTGCTGTGAGTGACTTATTTCTCTGGCGCTTCTTATAATCTTCCGAGGTTGGAGTCAGGCTGATACTGGGACCATCTCTTTTTAGCTGCTGCCACAAATCTTAGAAAACATGTGTACATTGTTGCGTGGGTTAGATGTTTCACAATTGTGATCGCTTCCCCATTGACCACCCTGACACGTGGTGGAGTGGTCTGTTACACACCTTGAGGTGTTAAATGGAGAAATGGGCTGTCCATTTGAAAGTAATGCCAACAGTTCGGACTTCTGCTTGGCCCGTAATCCAACTCTATCGCTCCTTCCGGAACCATGTTGGATTTTCGGCCCGCTGCTGTTGAACATAAACCCCTGGAGACCAACGTGTAAGCCTTATATAAAGCGGCTGACGATCTATGTTAATCGATTCGTACATTGAGACTGAAAGAGGTAAACTGCGTATTAACCATCAGTAGAGTTTTGACTTTTCGAAGCAAAGCTGTTAAGGGTGCGGGGTCGGCAACCTAACGTCAACGTGCCCAAGAATTCTCCCCCGTCCTCCCGCATAAACCTATATTTTTAAATCCTAGATGAATAGGGATGTATTGCCCTTTGGGGTCAGGAACCACCCCTGATACGTATATATGTGTAACGGATCCGGGCTGAGAGCCTCATGTAGTCCCCGTCATGAAGCTCGATGCTCTCCAAGCCTTGTTGCTCCCAAATGAGCACCTCTCTAAATCACTACTTGGCCAAAGAATAGGCAACTCAATTCGCAACCAGCCATAGTATGCCAGCTCGATATAGAAAGCAGTCTGTAATATTCTAGAAACCTTAGAATAGTATCCCGGCCGATCGATGTTTGAGGCCAACCGTATATCCAGAGAGGGAGTTTCTCTATCGGTGCCATCCGGGAGGTGGTCCTCGGGTAACATCGAGCGCTGTACGGGGTGCGTTTCGCCGAGGGTTCAAAAGCCCAATGGGGCTAATAAGATTCTACCGGGCTGGTGGAAGGGAAAGGGGTTTGGTAGCCGGCCGAGGGGAGCTACCAACAATTTCTAAGTTACGTGAGAACAGGCAGCCCGAGGCAATGTAAAGGCCTTTGCGAGGCGAAGACAAGAAGTGTGCGACCATCACATAGAGCCGCCATATTCTTGCCAACTATCCCTTAGAAACTGTACACTTTAATCACAGGCGACGACGACGCAGCGATACTAATCACGTACCCGTGAATGACCTCTGGGCCGATTTGGGCTCTATTCATGCTTCTGAACCGATTGGGACTGATCGGGATGGTCGCATGAGAAGTACACAACCCTGTGACTCGTGATTCACGGTAACCTGATAACGCTTTCTGCTCTCGCTCGGGGGTTGGTTCGTTGCTTGAAACCAAAGTGTGGCGTGGGTGCTGGAATCAGTCATATCACTATAGTTGGCATGATACCGTACATTGCTAAACTTACCTGCCTGATTCAAGCGGTGCGTAACCAAGGAGCCGATGTGGGCTGGAGCGGTCAGAGGTTTGAGGGGTTAAATGGGGTTGCCACTAGCCGTCATTCGTATCACTTGGAGGCTGGATAGCCCTTGTAAACCGTTGCCATATTTGATGCCCCGTCTGTTTCCATGAAAGTTGAGGCAGGAGCGTACTTGGACAACACTGGCACGGGGTCATCAAACGAGTCCCCGATCCTTCGCAGTGGTGTTAAAGGGGCACGCAGAAAGCTCGTGCAAGGGTGAAGGATGCATGGATGGTTTATGAGTTTCAGGTACCGCATGGACAACTTCGAGCACTATTAAAGGGGAGCAAGTCAGTATGGCTCAAGCAAACCCGCTTTGACCTAATCCCAGGCCTACCATGGGTACCTTTCTGCCGTCGACCTCTCATAATGCAGCCACCCGCCTAGGTGCAACTGAGAGTACAATATGGTCTTCAGGTTCGTTCGAGAGGTCTCCTTGGTCTTCCATCTTAGGACCCTCGGTAGCTGATGTTCTCTCATACTTCCTATACGTTAAGGCAAATGGATGGGAGGAGATTACATGCAGCCTTGGGACATTCATGATTCCAGGTCTCACGGGTTGCAGGTCGCCAGTCATACCCCTCTTATTGCCTCACAAGTAGAACCACCCCCTCGCAAGGTGCAGGTTTTGGTATGCATCAATTCAAAAATTGGCAAGGAGAACTATAATAGAGCGGCAGATAATGATATTCAGTTGTGGTTCCAAGCGGGGAAAGGTGCGTTCCTCATGACCAAAACCATACTTAACATGCGCATCAACTTACCTGGCTCTCGATCGCGAGCAGATACCTTAACCAATCCTCAGAATCGGTTGTATCTTTTGACGGACTCTGTCAACTTTGAGGTACCGCAAGACGTCCAGGCCACTATTTGGAAGATCTATCCAACGCGGCGGCAGGTGGAGAGGGTAATCAGATCTGTCACCTCAGAGCTTAGAGAGGTGGATGAGTGTACAGTATGGTGTGCGTCACTCATACCTCGGATGAGCTTGGCAGTGCGTTGTATTCTGACATCGAAGGATTTCCCTTTCAGTTAGCTGTATCGGTCGAAATAGTAATGTGCCTGGTTAGCATGCACATCAATAAACCATGTCAGGAAACTGTCGAGTCTGAATGCTCACTTTCGATAGCACTGCGTCTCGCGGATCCGTTGGAGATCGTCACAGGTCCGGTAAGTAGCCTTGATGGGAGGTCGGAGGATACAATTAACGTCCAGCCATATAAATCTAGGAGTTGAATATATGGTTGACGGAGCACATGCACCCCGCAGCATTAATTCGGGTGAGAACCAATCTTCCGCTAAAGAATCCCTGCCCACCCCTCGTCCCTCCTACAATCAGGTCGGGCTTGATGTAAGCTTGATCAAGATTTCACCGTTGATTGAACGATTCACTGATGCAACATCCAACAATGCGTAGTTCTGCCACTCTGGTCGATTCGTGGGTAAAGACACCGCTTGGGTTTAGTTGCCCATCATACTCTCATTGCCTGTTATGATTAGGTCTCCCTTGGTATTTCCATTCTGGGGGGCTGCTTGAGCAGCCAATCCTACCACGGATGACGGACCCGGTCCCACGTATTGTAAGTAAAGTGTCATCCCTGTGCCCACGGAGTATATTTGGCGTTCACTCACCGTTGTATCTGTGGGCAGATATGCATATCGGCGTGTCGTAGGTACGAATATGCACATCATGTGGCAATGATGGACAACCCAGAGCATCAATACGGAGGTCTCTTGTGGTACTTGGCCTGTTCGCAACTCGAAGGTGCGCTGTTTCTATGCCTAGTTCGAGTAGGCTGTCATAATCTTTTGAATGGGCAATCCTAGTCTCGTCCGTGTGAGAGAGCTCGAAGAGCGGCCAAGCAGTTACCTCTCTGATGTGGACGGCGGTGGATGGGCGCAGACCCCGCGAGTATCGATGTCCTATCGTGACGTCGACGCGGTGTTTCAAGAGTGGTTCTGATCACCTGGAGGATACCTCACTAGTTTACGGCGGGGTGGAGGAGTGAAGAGGCACGAGAGTTGTTAGAAGCACAGGCCTAGCTCCTAGTGACTTACGCATGTTAAGCATATTATAGCAGCTCGTTTTTCCGAATCCCCTTTTGTTCTCCCGTTCTCGATGTTGTCGTGCCCATCTATTCAGGTTTGACATACGTCAAAGATGAAACTCGCCACATCTCCGCAGCGCACCTCTCAGCTGCCTCGAAAAACATGACCAGCCGCGTCAACGCCATTGCTCCATGTTGATGCATATTTTCCATTGGTGAGCGTACTGATGACCATGGATCGCGCGAGCGCATGAACATCTGCGCTTGTCAGGCCTCAGATGATCGACGATGGATCAGTGCATAATAGCACCGCGATATCGGCGAATTAGGCCGTACCTGACGGCGATTTGGGATAAGCGATCAACTTTATTATTCTATGTTGCCTAGTTTCTGACCGTATCTAGATGAAGATTCAAACAGGGCTCGCTTGAAGAACATCGGCAATGCTTCGCTCTCCGTGTATGACTGCTGATACAATAGGTAATGCTTGGCTGAAGTCTTTAAAAAGGAGGTGCTTTATCTTCTCTTTGACGCTACGTGTATGCGGAGGAAGTAATGAGCCGTAAGAAGAGCCTTGTGGTACCAAGCTTGCACTCACCAGTAGGCTGCAAGATCGTTTTGACCTTCAGGTTTGTCATTCTTGACGAAAAGGAGATCCGCGTGGACAGCCGCTGACATATCTAGGAAGCTCATAGTCATCAACTTTGTTTCGAGTAGCAAGTTTCAAGGACTGACATACCAGATACGCCATCTCCAAAGAAGAAGAGTGTTGGCCTATGTGGCAAGGCCCGATAGGGAATGATCGCTTGCGATTTATCATGCCCAAACCCACTGATGCCCCGAGGAAGTAGAACCCTCAATGAGCGTGGCATAGAAGAGAGCGATATGAATGCCACGAACCTTTCTGGATGCCTGTATTGGATATGCCATTCTCCATTCTCCTCGATTTTGACGGTGTTGGATATGATATCGATGTCTTTGGCATCAGCCTCTCCGATAAGATGAGTGAGGACAGCGCGAATGAGAGGCTCCATTCCGCTGTTATATAAATGAATCATTCTGTAAGTATTGAACCATAGAGCTAAAATCTAAAAACGGACCTGGATATGATCACGAAAGGGACTTTATTTGTTTTGCACCACGCATAGAAGGCCTTGAACCCGGGATCGACCGTGATATCTATCATATTATCAGTAACTGTGAGAATGAGATAGGGCGCAGTAAGCGTACTGTTCTTGAGAATCTCTGCGCAATCTTTAAACGGGGTGTGTATGCTCTCAAGCATCTCCCGAAACGCGTCGCTGCAGGTCAAGTAGAGTTAACCCTACAATCGGCTCGCTAGAAGAAGGAAACCGGGATGTACCGAAATGTCATGTTTCCAGAAAGGACTTGCAGATTCATAGCACGTCTGTGAGGTGCAAAGTCAGCACCAGGTTCAATCGGGATCGATTTTCCGAACCTCTTCTCTAGTCCAAATCCTAGATTGTCCGTCATATCTACATCTCCATTTTCAGTATAGGAATTCCGGATTTGTGTTATGAGGACATGATATTCTCACAATCGTTCGAGTCAAGGTTAGTGATCGTTCCATCCCTGCAATCGTATGCAAATGAGTCTAATATTTTTGGCTTCTCTACATATTGCTGCACTCACCAATCGGACAACACGACAAACTGGCTTTCAGTATGTAATGGAGGGTATGGAAGTGTACTCTTTGGCGCTGTCATAGTGATGAAACGGCCCGGCTTTACCGCATGCATTCCACCGCAATCCCCGTTCATAATAAACCAAACTTCAACTGCATTGGTTGGTTCGTCCTTTATTTCATCTTGCCAACGGCAGCCTGTCATCTCCAGTATCGTTTATATACACAGCACCCACAATGCCCCGTCAAGGCGAACCTGAAAAGCCAGTTGTATTCGGGAGGAAGGGGAACTTTTGGCTCAAATATGATACCCTCGCGGATTCCAAGGACAAAGTGATGATCGACCGCTTGAACCAGAATCTCGATATTCTTCTCATTTTCGTGGGTACTCTCATATCTGTATTTGCCACTGCTACTCGGGAAAGCTTACCGGGCAAAGTTCACGTAGGCCGGTCTCTTTTCTGCCATCAATACCGCGTTCATTGTTTTGACACTCGCCAACCTAAGTGCCCCACCATCGTACCGAACTGATGCGCTCCTCACGCTCATAGTGACGCAAGTCGGTAACTTGACCCTCACTCAAGACGATCTCTATCCATCCTTCTCACCCAGTAACGCCGCCATTCGACAGAACTGTACGTTCTTCGCAAGCCTGTGCACCAGCATCTTGGCCGCAGCGGGGGCGGTGTTAGCAAAGCAATGGCTCCAGAGCTATGAGCGGACGGGACAAACTGGATCACCTCAGGATCAGGCGTTACTCCGGACGCAGAAATGGATGGGCGCGGAGTCGTGGGGACTAAGACCAGTCGTTGAGACGCTCCCAACGCTCCTCCTCATCTCACTCGCTCTCTTCTTCGTGGCACTCTGTGACCTCCTCTGGTCCACCAGCCAGCCGGTGGCCATCGTCATCGTAGCATTCACAGCGACTGGAGCCGTGTTCTACGGATTCACCATAATCGCTGCTGCTATTAACATATTCTGTCCTTACCAAACGGCAGTATCCACTGTCATACGCGGGGTTGGTCTGGAATTAAGAAGGCTTCTCTTGTCAATATCCTCCCCATGGACTAAGGCAATGCAAATGTGGCGAGTGTGCCATGCAGGAATCTCGACGTTGTTCTGGAGGATATGTGGGACTAGCGAACGAGCGTGGAGGCTCCCTGGAGGAGACACCTTGGAGAACCTGATGAGGCACGCTGGTGCGAGGTTAGGCCGGAAATCAAAAAGGGCCGAGACGCAACCCGAAGGCATCTACGCACACTCCATAATCTGGATGCTGGAGAACGCTACTGAAGAAGAGGACATTCTTGCATGTGCCGAGAATATCCCTGATCTCTCCAGTCTCTCTTCTACACGGATCGTCTCCCATAGCATCCATTTCTCGACACTGGTTCACCGATTCGACGCCGCTCTCACTGATGTAGCTTACAACACGATAGAACGACCAGAGGTGTCTGCGTTGGTACTCGGAAAAGCGGTCTTACATGTCGTCATCGCAGATCCACTGCGCTGGGCTGAACCAGTCGTCCGAGCGCTAAATGCAGGCGGGAAGGGTCGTATATTCTTGTTACAATCTCGGGATGGGGCTGGGGATCTCTGGGCCCTCTGTTGTGCAGCTTACCTGGCGTGGAGCGCCCTGAATCCTAATAGCGATAAGATAAAAGGTCGTTTCTTGCGCCGGGCGGTAGCAGTGCTTCCTTCTTCGCGGCCATCTACTACCCTCGCCTTCCTCAGCGCAATGAAGCTTTCTCGTTACGGCATTCCTTTTCACCTTGTCGATTCAAGTACCGGACACCACGATTCCCTCATCAATCTCATGTGCTTAGAAGTGATTGATCTTGCCGAAGGATCCCAGCAACCGTTAGATCGGAGGGTCAAAGAGGTGTGGTCCGCTCGGAATGGGTTCGTAATTTGTGGAAGTCCAGGCTTCTAACCTGAACTAAACTGAGACATCTTGCACCATGTAGGACAAACGTGGTGGACTACATCACTAAAACGGTGGAAGCGCACGACCGGGTAATCTTGGGGGGCATGTATCGCAGATATCTGCTCCAGTATCATATAAAGGTGCTCAAACACTACCGGTCCTCACGCAGGGCGTCTGTCTGGGAGGCGTCCTCTGATATGGCCACTAGAACGATTATACGACATCTTTCACGTATTGTCACCCACTGTCATCCTGCAGCCGATGGCCAGATCATGTCTGGTCTGACGCCCACTCGAATATCGGACGGGAATGACGCAATTTGGGAAGAACGCTTCTCGAGCGACCCGCCTGTGAAAGCTGATACGGTACAAGCCGAACTCAGGGCGTACATCACACAACTTCTGTTGTGCCTCGACTCTCCATCGCTTGACGTCGATCGTATGCGGTACAGTCCAGAGGACACCGACACATTGGTCAATGGCGTCGCCATGGCACGGGCCAGTTTAGTTACCGATTCGGATATTATACAAGTACTTCATACCATCGAGCTTGTCATTTCGAGACAATCCGACGCCCACAGCATCAACT
Source organism: Tulasnella sp. JGI-2019a (assembly GCA_019633535.1). Lineage (NCBI taxonomy): Eukaryota > Fungi > Basidiomycota > Agaricomycetes > Cantharellales > Tulasnellaceae > Tulasnella sp. JGI-2019a. Next base: position 38,777 of record WSUE01000209.1, read on the forward strand.
CAGCCAATCTATCGCACCGCTTCGACTCGGTATCCCCCGTCCTAATCCGTGCGTTAGTGTCCACCGTAGACCAAGTCTCAGACGCCGCATATGGTGTTTTAGCTGCCTTCGGAGATATGGCATGGGATAGATATCGCTAGCGAGGGGTTGGTGCAAAGGACGAGGGTCTGGCACGAATGGGTGGTGAGAAGGCGGGATGTGTACGGAGTTGATACAGCAAGGGAAGAAGCCGAGCTCGCGAATTTAGTTTTATACTAGGCGAGGGTGCGGAGGGCATATGCCAGAGCTAGCCATACTCGGGATGAGACGTTACAGTATGGGAATGGTACAGGCTGGTGGAAGTACGGAGGACTGGGCAGGTTGTGTGGAGGTTTGCGTTCACTCGCCCAATGAAATTGAATGATCGTGGACAAATGATGTCATATGCATTTGACCTGCGTGACAAATAGCCACAAACGAGTGCTAAGACGCAGCGACGCCAAGAGACGGGAGGGGTCCGCCAAGCTGACAACACAAGGAGTGAAAGGATCGGAGTGGTGCCAAAGGCGGTGGTGGTGACACGGGTTCCGCGAAGGGGGAGACGGGGAAGTTTTGTGGTGAAGAGGAGACATGGGATGGAGAAATAAATTAACAGAAAAAGAAAGAACAGTAGAAATAAGTAAGAAGAAAGGATTGTGGAGAGTACGCGTGTCCCGGCATTGATATGAACATGCTTGGCGTTGTATGTTTCACGGCGCGTGATCGACGCGCTTAACCTGGTCCAAATTGCATCGAAGACGATTAGATTCGCGTGACTCGCTCGCACTGGCTTTCCAACTCTTCTCCTTCCGCCCGCGCCTGCGCCTGCGTCTCCATCATATCCACTCATCACGCAGTATCATAGCCACCCGTACGTTCACTATGACTACATTACCCAAGATCCCCAACACCGACCCGGAACGCTACCCACTTGACGCGTTCAGGATCTCAGTTGCTGCCAGCGTCCATAAAGGTCTACCCACAATCCCATTGGACAAAGCGTACGAGGCCGTCGATATCAATCGGAAAGGTGTCGACTTCTCGATCGCCATCCCTCGGTTCAAATTGGGAGGCAAACCTGACGTCTGGGCGAAGAAAGTCGAGGAGTCCGTAAGCAATTTTGTTTCTGACTCGAAAAGCTCCAATGAGGCATTCTGACATTCCATTGTGCCGAGACAGTTTGAGGCCGACGACTATATTGAGACTGTCAAGGCGGAAGGCGCGTTCTTGAGCTTCACTGCACGGACAACGAGCGTACTCCGAAACGTCCTTACCACAATCGACCACCTCTCTCATCACTCGTCGTCGGGAGAGGCAGTGTACGGTACCAATGAGTCTGGCAAGGGGAAGAAGGTCGTCATCGGTAAGCATGGCCTTACAGTATCAAGTCGAATCATGCGACCCACCCCGTCCATCGTCTCCTCTAGAATACAGCTCCCCGAACATCGCCAAGCAATTTCACGTCGGCCATCTCCGCTCCACCATCATCGGGGCATTTCTCACAAACGTCTACAAGGCATGCGGCTGGGAAGTCACCTCGCTAAACTATCTTGGAGATTGGGGGAAACAGTTTGGCCTCATCGCCATAGGCTACGAGCGATATGGCTCTGAGGAAGAGCTTGAAAAGGACGCGATCAAGCATTTATACACCGTCTACGTCAAGATCAACGCGGATGCGGAGAACGATCCAAAAGTCCATGACGAGGCTCGAGCCTATTTCGCGAGGATGGAGAATGGGGACGAGTCGTCGCTGGTGATGTGGCGGAAATGGCGGGATCTGTCGATCGAGAAGTATAAGGAGGAGTATGCGAGGTTGAACGTGCACTTTGATGTGTATTCCGGAGAGAGTCAAGTTGGGAAAGAGAGTCAAGACGATTGCTTGAAGAGGTTGGAAGACATGGGACTCATCAAGGACTCAGAGGGCGCCAAGTTGGTAGATCTGGAGGAGTACAAGCTTGGAAAAGCGATTGTAAGGAAGAAGGGTGAGGATCTACTTCTGGTCCGTGGCTCGGATAGTGCTGAACGACCTCTTTGGTTTATAGACGGCACCTCGATCTACCTGACTCGTGACATCGGAGGCGCTGTCGAACGGTTCGATAAGTACCACTTCGACAAAATGATCTACGTGGTCGCCTCCCAACAAGACCTCCACTTGGCCCAGTTCTTCAAAGTCTTGAACCTTCTCAAATACCCTTGGGCGCCTACCCTCGAACACGTTAACTTCGGGATGGTCCAAGGGATGTCGACCAGGAAAGGGACTGCCGTCTTCCTTGACGAGATCATCCAGGAGGCGAGCCGAGTGATGCACGAGCAGATGCAGAGCAATGAGGAGAAGTACGCTCTGATCGAAGATCCAGAGAGAACGGCGAGGGAAGTGGGCATCACAGCTATCAAGATCCAGGATATGAGCGCCAAGAGGTAAACGGCTCTACGTTTCACGCCTGCCATTGGTAAAAAATCTCACCTCAATTCTTGCTTGGGTTTTAGGATAAATAACTACACGTTCAACTGGTCTCGGATGCTTTCATTTGAAGGCGACACAGGTCCCTACCTGCAATATGCACACGTCCGACTCGCCTCTATTCAGCGCAAAAACCCGTCCCTTGTCCCCCTTCCCCCCGCTTCAGAGATCTCTTACGACGCTCTCGCTGCCGACGTCAAAGCGCGGGAGATCGCTTTTTGGCTTGCGACGTACCCGGATGTGGTTCGTACGGCACAAGAAAGGCATGAGCCAAGCGGTGTAGTGACATTCTGCATGAAGTTGGCGCATATGATCGCGTCGGCGTGGGAGGTGCTGAATGTGAAGGGTGAGGCGGATCAGGAGAAGGCTCGAGCGAGGTTGTTCTTGTTCATCTGCGCGGGGGACGTGCTGGGAGCTGCGTTGAGGCTATTGAGCATTACGCCATTGGAGCGGATGTGAGCGAAACGGATTGTATATAGTTCGTTGTTCATATTTTACTACCATATTCGTCTTTTGTAACATGTGGGCGACCGTTTTTGCGTGCCTACCCGCCTTACACGTTATCCACAATGTCTTCCATAAGGCCACTTTCACCCTCCCCGACTAAGGGAGACATGGCTAGGACCTCTTGATCATCTCTGAAGGTGGAGGTGATTGAAACAAGGCGTTTGAGATGCAAATCGTTACTAGGGATCAACCACTTTGAAACTCACCCTACACCAAGAGGTATGTCCTGTATGTGATTCAGTTACAGGGTTGATTAGAAATTAAGACTCGAGTGAGAGAGCTCACTTGTTGGGTTCGATCGGAACCATCATCCATCTTGCTCCCTCTTAGCGAAGGTAGCGCTTTTAAAATCGACTCACCGCCAGCCATTGCATCCAACAGTCGTCGTTTCATCCTCTGTACCTTCCTGAGACCAGGGTACCAATTGATATGTTGGAACACGTACGAAGAAGACCATTCCTTCTCCTCCTCCATCGCATCACCGAAGCGCTTTCTCACGAGCTTGAGGTCCTCCTGTAATTCGGCTTCTTCATCTACGATCTCGTCAGGGTCGATTATTATCTCCCTTTGATTTTCCCCATTCCCATCCTCATCTTCACTCGTGGTTTTCGTTTCCGCGGAAGCCATTGGGGCCGTGTTCAAAAGAGGGGGAGGAGGCACTGGGTCGGATAAGCTTGTGCTGGCTTTAACTTTGATGGCGCGGTTGCGAGATTGTAGGAAAGGATTCAGGAGGAGGATGACAGTCATTGCGAATCGGGCATAATAAAAGTATGTCGAAAAGTCATTCGGGACGCGGAGTTGGACATTATGGTAGAACGAGCAAAGTCGTGTAGCATCGATTGCTGTGAACACATGAAGAACAATATGACCATTCTAGAAGTGGCCAATTTTTATTTATTTATTTAGCGCAAATGGGGGAGTGAAAAGGGGGGGCGAAAAAAGCTCACACCTTTGGCACGAACGTAAATTTTAGCGCGTTCCAACATTGGTGGATCTCAACACCCAGAGTCAACCCATTTCGAACATCCCTGATGACGTCGGATAACTGCTCGTTGTTATTGTAGAGGTGCATATTGTTTTTCGTGAACCATTCCTTCTCGGCTTTGGGAATCACGTGGGCATTCTCAACCATGAGAGACGACGGGGACAAGCAGCAAGTGCCCCTGTCCCGTGTTATGACAGCTGGAGTCATGCCTGTAGCAGAAACCGTGCTTAGGACTGGGCTGTTATCGTGGATAAGCTATGATGGAGTGAGATGTTAAACACCTTAAAAAAACGGGGTGGTGATGCTTACCCATTGGGGCGGAATGTCTGCGTCTTCGGGGAAACTCTAGTCTCGAAACGAGGGGCATACAGCATAACGAGTGTATCCATCAAACTGAGGTTCGCCCTCTAAGTTGTTTGTGACATGAAAAAAGTATTTGTCGGCGAACAGAACCAAGTCCCAGGTAGTATCGACCTTCGTGCCATTCCGAGCGCCTTCCGTCAAGAAACCATCCCGACTGCACGCAATGATCCTGCACGCAGTGATCGCGACGCCAAACTGGACTCCAAAGTCGCTGTTGGTAACGCTGAGTTGTTGTGGGGAGAGCTGATCGACGGCAGGAAGTCTGAGGAGTACGTTCTCCCGCCTATCGGCATCAAGGTAACCTGGATGGCAGAATTTGATCCTCCGGCATACTACGGGGTAGCTGACGGGAGTGACGTGCTGATGCCAGTCAGTGTAGTGAGAAAATGTTTGCACTGACATTTGTTAGGCAGATCTTCTTTACGGTACTTAACTTCCATATTGGGACTTACCCACGCTTTCATCGCCTATCTCTCGACAAAAGCGCCCTAGCATACGAAGCTCAACTAACTGACCACAGTCAACTATCTCAGGTTACATCTATCGAAGGGAATCATGCTCCTTTCTATTTGCAATCGTAACCCGACGACCCGACGGGGCTGCACTATTCTTATCTCTTGACAAACGACTCGTCTTATGCCCCAGCAAGTTCCTTCGAGCAACCATCTTAGTTGAAAATATTCCATCAAACCACCAGCAATCCTTGCTGTACACATGCACCATGCACTTGAATACTTATAGTGGCATCAGCACAATGGTATCTCCAGATAGGAATACAGTCTTAAGATACGATCACATCATGGTCGGCCGCCCCAATTCCTCTGGATTGCAATCTTCATTCGATCATGCAGGAAAGCTTGCAAGTGATATTTCTGTGACGCCTTAGATTCCTAAGCTTTGAGACACCTAAAATCCCCCGTTCACCTAGGCGGAGGATCTCTCTCACCGACGAACTTGCCGCCCTTGAAGTCCACATCGTTCACGGCCCAGTGAACACGGATAACCTTGATGGAAGGAAACCTCGTTTATATTGTGTGAAGCATTAGGTATTATGAATGTTAAGGATGGCGAGAGAAGAAAACAGTGAAAGAGAACGTTATGGTGCTAGGCGTTGGATTCTAGAGGAGACTCTGAGGGAGGACGTGGGAGTTTTAAGTGAAATAGGAAACATCGCCATTAGTTATGCCATTCCGGAGTCCTTCTAATCCTTCTGGCGTGTTGACGAGCAGGGCCAGTAGCCGTATATGGAGTTTATGCTCGGGCGTAAGCTTGTTAAATCGTTCCTTGACGAGTCGCAGGTACTGCCTAGCAGCGAGAGTTCCGATTAAAACCAGCCAGCATAGCAACAATATTTACTGAAGACTTACTTGGAAGAATAGGATATCCACCAACATCTAAAGAGAAAGGGGGGGACCATCAGTCCTGGAATCAAGAGGGTTAATGGCAAATCACAATAGGCCTGAACTTACTCTTTAGGCTCGCTGTGAAGGAAGATGACCTCTTTCAACTCAGCCATCTGGTCCTCCGTGAATTCGTGGTTCTCAATTCCCCTGTGCCTGGCATAGTACCCGCCTTTTCCACCAAGGACTCTGTCGATGATCTCCTTCGAAAGTCCCTGGCCCTCTGGAAGTTTTCCGTAAGGCTCGAAGGCGTCCAGCCATTCTTCATGCTCTGAAACCCGAATCAAAGGCACAATTTCATCTACTTCGGGCCTTTTTTTTGGTTTTGGTTTTTCGTTTTTGGTTTTGTTTTCGTTTTGTTTTCGGTTTTTTTTTTGGAAGCAAAGGCAACGTTAATACACATGAATTCGAAATTCAAACAATATGATGAAAGAATAGAGCTGGCACGTACGGGAAACCTTGGAGTGCGCTAAATCCCAAAATATTTTCTACTTGGAGACGATCGAGTTTCATGCTGAGGATGCAAGTGACGACTGCTTCCAGCGCGAGGGAGTCAAAGCCCTCAATGACTTCAACCCAGAAGATTTGCAACCCCCACTTAATACGCTTGCCGTCTCTGGGGTACCTCCGTCCTTCGTAATAGAGGTCCCTGCCATGCCAAACCATAAGCTTCTCATAATAGTTACTATACCAGCCTGCCTCACTTAGCCGTCATCCCATTGTACTTCTCCGTCGTAAATATTGCAGGAGGCGAGGTCTCCTGATTCAACCACGCTTCAATTTCGTCCAGCATTGCTTCTGACGGCGTAATCGGACCATCGCAGGTCGTTGACGGTGTAGTTGAACCGTCGCCATCGCAATACGTCGCCGGAGGTGTAATTGAGCCATCGCAAGTCGTTGTTGATGCCGGGGACCCATAGTCTTTCAAGTATTCTCGGATGGGTGCTCCGCCCTTGGAATATAAAAATATGCAGACTGCCCACCTTGCCATCTGCGCTAGGTTGCCAGACGAGGATCGATAGTTTTTATGAAGGAAGTCTTTCCTGCAAGAAAAAGCGAACGATTATTTATTATGTGCTTCTCGAGTCCAGGATGGATACACTCACAATTCAATTTCGTGTACAGTCGCTAGGTCGAGTTGATTTTTTGCTGTTTCCGTTGCAGTGGGATTTTCAAACACCTTGGCTCTACGACTTTTGGATTAGTTCCCAAGACTGACGGTACGAGAGAGTTGTGCTTGCACGTACAAGGCCAGAGCCTGCAGGGATGGTGGCCTGTTGTTGACAGCCACTGTTCGTCCCGCGGTGATGAGTGTGATAGTGACTGAAAGTAAGGCGAGACGCATGATGGGCGAAAGGATGTTAAAACACTGCCGCAGCAGCCAAGGAAAGAAGCGTAGAGACGTGGACAAGGGGAAGGCAGAGATATGAGTAACTCACGCTGGCAATAATGTAGTCCGCACTACGCGTCATTCCCAAGCCGTTTCCTGAGCCTCATAGCCCGTTGTCACGACATTAGCGGCACGCGTTTCAAGTTTTTTACCCTCCTTTAGCTACCGCCAGCAAGAGATAATCCATGCGACGCATATTCTGGACTTGGCATCGGCTAATTACAACGTTTTCAACATCGTCAAGGGAACTCGAGTTCAATAACTCAAGAGTTCGCCGTTCGCGAGTCCTGAGTCGCTTTATTCCCGCTACCTTAGTAGTGGGTCTTTGTCGGTGCACCACTCGATTTTCGCTCCAGTTCCCAAAACACTTAGATTTTTGAGATCCCGTTTCTGTGTGAAAGAATCGCGGCGTCTTCATGTAAATCACGTTGCTATATACGCGAGCTGGAGGCGAGCCCCACGTTGCCCCCATCAAGTCGGTCAAGGAAATTCAATCTCAATAACAATATCCTCAGATCCTTGAGCTATGAATAGGACATGATATCTAATACCATGGAAATGTACGAGAGGTTTGCATAATCACAGACTTAAGCACTATAGCTAATGCTTAACCAAGGATCGCGAGGGCGAGCCGTAGGCGAGCCCGAGCCCTAGACTATCAAAACTTCTAATCAAGGACTCGCGTCGCATGAGGTAGCGGGCTCTGCCGTGCTCGCGCGGCCCTACTAGCCTTATTAAAGTGACGTCAAGCCCTTGGAACGGACCTTGGCGTAAGGCAATAATAGGCTAAGCAGTCTGCTTATCTCTACATTCTAAAACCCTTACAATGCTCGCATCCAGTTCTTCGTTCTCGTCCTAGGGGGTCCCCCCATCGATCCTACAAATGTGATACGCGCTAACATTGAAACGCAATAGATAGAGGGAGGAACGCGGTTATCAGTTGCATATAACATACAACTTAGTAGGCCCAGGCTAGACGACGATCGAGACCATCTAGAAACAGCTCATCACAGTTGTGGGAGAGACCAAGGCAAGGAATAATGACATCCCCTTCATCATCTTGGAACATGGCGTTGAGAACTTCCACCGCACCGCTCATGTCTACCAATCGGCAGACCGCGAGGTGGATATTGCACAAAAGCGGGTGAGGCCTGATATCGTCTTCATCTGGATTGTGATTGAAGGTGACGACTCGACCGTCCAACACCGGGTAATAGGGCGACTGGCGGAAGTTTTTCATCGTCCGGCACACGTATTTCTGAAGGAGAGAATATCACTAGCGTGCACCCGATCATTTTTATTTTATTTTAAATCGACAACCAAAACTCATTCGAACTCCACCTTCTTCTGTTACCTCAATGCGCCATGTCAAGTTTTCGGAGAATCTGTGCATATTGAGTTCCATTGCGATTGCGTCGCATGGTTCCATCAGGAACTGTTGTATGTTTTTAGTTAGCTGGTGACCCCCGAACATTTCGAGATATTACATCGTCGTTTCTGTGATGCCATCAGCAAACTAATCTCTGCGGAACGTGTGGTTCTCACTTTTAGTGTGAATAGATATCGGAAGGATATGGGCACAAGCCCAAGGATATCCCATTTGGCGCGGGGCTGCGACTTTCTGACCCGTAAAGGAGCATATGTCACCCTCGCGAAGCGCAACCTGAAAAACCAAGGCGAGTTAGAGGACATTATTCAAGAAATAAAAGCATGTCATATCACCGCACCAATCTTCTCTATATAGGTTGTTTTTTCTTTGGGTCCCCTCTCGACGGAATTCGTTGAGTAGTCGCGTGATCGTACGCAACTGGGCAAGGTTGGGCGAGGGCGCCGGGCTGCCTTCACTCCACTGACCGCCAGAATTATAGACTGCAGACAGGAGGAATTGCTTGTAAGGGCGATGCATTTTTATGGGAGATATGGTAAAACGTACCAGTAATGCACAAGTGCCCGAAAATATCGCTGACGCTATCTCTAGCCGGGCGACTCTCTGCAATTGTCAAGAGCTGCATCTGGAGCCGGAACGCGATATATTCCGGAGAGTCCTGCGTGTTTTCAGCCGTAATCACGGCAGAATCCCCATCAGTATGGGAGAGAAGGGGGAATTTGGGTGGACGACGAACGGGTTGCGTAGTAGTCGGGATTTGCGATATGTTTAAGGGTTTTATATATGATTTGGGCAGCTCCCACTTGATTGAGAGCGCAAAGAGGAAAGAGTAGAGCATCCGGCTCGCGAGAAGTTCTCCTCATACATCAAAGGCTGTGGTGGTATTACCAGGCCGTTCGCAAATACCGGAGTTTGGTGGAGACGGGTGTTGAAGTCGAGGTATAGAAGAAGAGTATCAATCAAGCGCGATGATGATGCTATGAATGGTATTGTTAGGAGCCGAGTTCTTAATTAGGCTGTTTGAACCCAGACCCATGGGTCCCACGGCTACTTACTTGAAAGATGTGTTGGCGAGTGGCTCGCTTTCCAAAGCATCACCTTGCTCAGTCTTGTATCCTCGAGTGTGAGTCTGAATGTCGAATCACCACGGACGATATGGTTACGATGGCACCCTTTAGGGTATTCCCTACCAATAATTTTTTCCCCTGGACGTCATAGACCGGCGCCAGATCAGCGACATGCGATTTTGGCATGCCTTCAAGGCTCCGAGAACTCTTTCCTTGACAGCGTCAACGTCTTCATATCAAAGCCCCTCCGATTCTTCGCTGGGAGTGGGCTTGGGCTGTAAAGAGGACATATCAACACGAACAGGATTTAGTAGTAGTCTTGATATGACAAGGAGAACTCACCGAAACGACTTATGTAGGATCTTAAAATCACGATAACTAATAGACCCTGAGTGGTGGTAGGTTTTTGGAGAGCTGTCAGAACCCTCCATTTGTCACGGAGACTCAGCAGCCGAACGATGTGCGCCATCGGGCGACGCCTCCTGCGAAAGGAATGTGGTACCCCGAAGCGGTGCGGTATGAAGATGTTGGTATGACGTCACCCGGAGGTGCTGTTGTTAGCACCGGCAAAACGATTATCTCTTGCTGTGAACCTGAATATACCCCGCCCATAACAGAGAGGATAACAGCGTCAACTGATGTTATGCCAATACGGTGCTTTAACTTCCGTATTAGGACCTTCCCACGTTTTCATCGCCTACATTCCTCTTTCACGCAATCAACTAGCCTGTTTAGTAAATTGACCTGGGGCAACAAAGGATACATCGTCTCATCGCCGAGGATTAGGATCCAGGTGCTCTGAGATACTTGTCCCGATGGCGGCACCTCGCACTGCGTGTGTGCCTGACAACAAAGGCAACGTTTTGCATCACGCTACGTCCTCCCACATACTTCTCCCCAATGTGGATGAAGAGCTGTTATGACTCTCTTCGCCTTGGTCTTCATCATTTTTCTTCCGCGATCTCTTATAGGAGGGCGGTATGGAGAACCAAGATAGCGCAGGATTTCTCCCTCCCCAATATCTTCCCCCCCTCCTTCTCGCCATGGCAACATACGCTCTTTTTGTCACTATCGCTTGCTTCATTCGCTCCATGCTTCGACTCCATGCGATCCCTCGTGGGGTGGTAGTCCAACAACAGGAGATCAATCGTGTCTCCGCTGGTGGTGACGACGATAAACCTTGGTTGGCTGTACCCTCGACCCAATCTTTCAAAAGCGTGGTGACCGCGTCTCATGAAAAGGTAGGCTTACATCAGATCTCGCTGGTCCTTGATGCCTTGATTCTTAACAACGTGTTGATTCATGCGTAGATTCTGCTCGGCTGGAGGAAAGTCGGATTTGGGCAAAACCATTTTGGTGCCTTTTCTGTCATTCCACTCCGAGGAGAGACGACACTCGATGCGGCACGTAGGGAGATGAAGGTAAATGCCCGGGATGTTCCTTTTGAGGTCTAGCCTGACGTGTGTTTCCTTGACTTTATTTTTATTTTTATTTTTCAGGCTGCAGCTGGAATCGAACCGACTGACCTGATTCCGATGGGTAAATTACTGATCGTGACGGAAGGCAGCAGTGAAGCGCGAGAAGAGGAAGTCATCTTGGCGCCCTGCTGGACTGGGAAGGCCATACAGTGCGTTTCACTCTGACTAAGCCGATCCGGTCGATCAACTCATTGACGGGCTCTGTTTTTGCCTTTCAAGGACAAAGACGACCATTCCAGGTGTATTCCGTATCAAGAGTTACCCTCGACCTCCTCGAAAATCTGCGTCGTTGGAGAAACTGTCCCTCAGCTCGACCGTGTCCACATCCAGCGGCTCCACTCGCAGTTCACGGCGTACACCTTCAGTCAACTCCCTCCCCAGCTTCCATCCCATGTCTCCAGAGCAATCGGGCTGGGAACGTTTCACCGGCCTTATATCTCGTCTCTCTTCGCCTCCCCCTCAACCGGATTTGGCGCTCCCTTGGCACTGCATGCAACCTGAAGATCGGATCTGGTATCCGCTCCTCGTCGGTGGCAAGAAGTTCGTCGGGCGTGTGGATTATGCCGCACCGAAGGAAGGCGAGACCTTTGGCGAGATTCGGAGATGGTGGTTTGCTGAGCTGAGCTCATCGTAGCACCCAATTTCTTGAGCTCTGGAAGCTATACTCTTCTTTTTTTTTTTTGTTTTGTCATTCCCGCACACACTCACACAGCATTTCTTTCGTTCATTCAACCCTCATCTCTTTTCGATGTGTACTTCGGGGCGATACGCAGCGATGCGTCCATGTACATAAACACACGTCCTTGCGTCCACTATAAAGCTCATTTTCCAAGTCTTTCCTAGCCGCGACGTGACAAAGTCTAAGACTGGGCTCCTCGAGGTTGTTTCCACTTTTTCGGGCCACCCATCCACTGCCTCCAGGCTGACCCTGGGTGCATCCTGCGAATTTCCACCTGCCCCCTAATTCACAGGGCCAAAGGACGGGTTTTGTGCTGCACAAAACCAAAGTTAAACATGTGCACGACTTCAGGGTTTCCCTATTACCATGGCAATATCCTAGGAATAAGGGAAACCTGAAGTTGCGCACTGGTTTAGCATTGGTTTAACATCGGTTTTGTGCAGCGCAAAACCCGTCCTTTGACCCTGTGTAACCATCAAGTCGATATTTAAATGGAATGCCAGCAGTGCTTTCGCTGAGCAGTGCCCTCTTTCTCTGTGTCCCGTTCTCGCTACTTTAGGTGATGCATCATCAGCTACAGGGTCGGCGTCGGCGGCATCAGGTCTTGCGTGATCAGAACCAAGGACCGATCGAATCGACAGATATCGATGACGTTCGTGGTCAATATGACAATGCAGTAGATGATATACCGCCCGCTGTCACCTACCAGGAGATGCGGGAGTTACGCAAGTTGAGATATATATTGAGGAGGAGGAGGAAAGCTGCTGTGAGTCGTGCGCTGTCTAAATGTATGGCCAGCTGATTATAATTGTGGGCTCGCACACAATCTGGATAGCCAGATACGATGTGGCAGAAGTTTCTGAGGTGGTTTCTGTATCCGATGGCAGAGGATAGCCTCACCGCATTTTGCCTCTGGTTGCCAAATGTATATAAGGTTCGCCTAGAATCCCGGTGACGTCATGGAATCCTCGGATTAAAGTTACCTTTTGGCCTAGGAACGGCATAGGAAGCTTGCATATGCTGTTTTGGAGCCAGATACGGTGAGTTGGTGTGGCGTTGATTCTTGAAAGGGGGGATGTTTGACGTACGTCACCCTCAGTGGCCACATATGTTCACAGATCGACGTGCGCGAAAGCGAGCTGCGACAGCTTGGAAGAGCTATGCCAATTCGCTCGTTGATGAGTGGAACAGCGCGAATGTCATCGTACGTTTTTTGGAATGTTCCCCGAATGAGCCCCTCGATGCCGATTTCCCTGTTCCTATTCCCCAGACAGCTTTGATCCTTTCCGCTGCTGGCTCCTTCCTCGCCATACCAGATATCAACCTCACGAGCAAATACTGTCTCCTGTTCACTTTGCTTTCTAGCCTCGCCTCCCTCGCACACGCAACCTACCATTCTCATTTTTACCGTAGCCTCATCGACGACGAGCACTATACTCTCCTACAGCTCCGATGCTACCTTTCATGCTACCGTCCCATCATGGGATTCCTCCTCTGTATGCCCTTACTCGACCTCCTATACGCTATTGCGGCTTTCTCCATCGCCATCATCGCTTATCTTTGGCCTTACGAAGCCCCGAGCGACGTTTCGAACCCGCCACCGCTCTGGCAGCCGCCCCTCTTGGCAAAGGTGACCATACCTGGCATATATGTGCTCCAGCTCGGAACGATCGCTTTGTCGTACAAGTGGAATCGATCCGCTTTCTTTACGACCAACGAGCTTCTGGTGGGAGAGGATGGCAGGCGTGCACAAGTTATAGAGGATGAGGAGAAGCGAGCTGAGGAGTTGTTGTTGGAAATGGAGAGGGATCAGACGGTCGCTGATACGGTTCCGATCTTCGATGCCAATGCGGTGAGTTACGACATATCTCATTGGGGTGCTACTGATGGTTCTGATCCTCTTCTCCAGCCCCAAGGTGTTTTCGATTCAAATATCCCCAAGCTCCCTGCGTATTATAGGGCACCACCTACAGGTAGCTCCTCTCGCGTCATCTCAACTGAAGGCAAAGCACTTGCCTCTGCAGGCGATGATCTCCCCGAAACCACCCATGTCGATCGAGGACCTGTCCGATGGATCACCAATTCCATGTCACACATCCCAGACGACGCGATGCCTTTGGGATACGAGAATCCGAAAGAGAGGGATCAGTTATATGCATGTAGAGTGTTCTACGAGGTGAGGAGCCATCTTCTCATGTTGTCGCATGAAGTCGATTGCCTGACGCTGGATCTTCAGGGGAGATGGAGACTGGGAAAGGTTGGACGCCAATCCTTGGCGAGTATTCCGTACCGAGGAAAAGAGGCAAGCTTCTCATTAAGCTCTTATCGTCTGATTTATTGAATCTTATGGGAGGTCTGTTCGTTGTAGGTCGTCGTGATGATGAACTACGATGTCCTTTGTGGTGACCCGTCACATTTTGCGTAGGTCCCACCCTAATACTACTTTACCTGAGACAACCGTTGACATGGTTATGTGAAAACACTAGATGGTTGTCGATACCCAAAGGAGCGAGCTTCATCGCGAACGCCGCCACCGCCATACCGGATGGTTTCAAGTTGATGTCAGTGGATGGAACTCATTCTGGTAGCAATCAGATGGTCTACGCTGCCACTGGTAACGTGAAAGTGCGTAATGTCTACTGCTTTATCCAGCTTCTGGAAATTTCTGACTTAACTTTGTATATACAATATAGGGAGGGAGACATCTAGGCGAAGTACTTGATGGTGCTACGATGGCGAGCATACCTTTTTGGAGGCAAGAGTTGGAGGTATCCCCTTTCATGGTGCTGTTAGTGAAGAAGGGGGCAGAGGAGTCTACGGTCGACGACTAGATGGTAGAAATTATCAATGTACGGTTGTTTAATTCCCATGTACATCCAACATCTAACTGAAAGAGATCGAATAGCATTTGGCCCCGCTGTTATCTGCACATCCAAGCACTGTTCCGGTTGAAAGTGCTAACAAACTGGGCCAGTACGATGCGACGGGTGATACTGTAACCTTGTTTCCCCAGACTTGGGGCGTGAGTGGTTGCGATATGACGATCTTCATGTCGGAGCCCGAACCACCTTGGACGTTCGTATCTTCGGAGGTCATGAAAGAGACGACGAGGGAACCACCCGCGGTTGTTACCTGTAACAGTAGGAGAGAGTTGTAATCAACTAAAGTAGGTGACGGGATGAGAGAACTTACGATGAAAGGTGCTTGAGCTGAAAAAGCATAAAGTAGATCAGACAGTGTAAGAATGCGTTGGGAAAACGAGGCGCGACACCCGCCATTGTTTCCGGAGCCTGTGGGAGCGTATACGGGACTCCTCCCAGTCCAAGACACACCATCATTCGTAGAGTATACGCTCTTGATCGTGAATGTCCCAGCTCCCTCCGTAGTCTCAAACACGCAGAGGGTCTTCCGAGCTCCGCTAGCGTTCGAATCAAGGAAGTCTGCACAACTCGGCATGCCATCACGACCGGTGGTGGTCGCACCAGCCACGGTCGTCACTGAAGTATACATAGGAGGACAGTTAGCCCAAAGGGTGTGAAAGATGGAGTGCGGTTGGACTCACCAGCGGACCATGTCAAACCCCCGTCGGTTGAAGACCTCATCCAGATGTCTTGATCTGATGCCGAGTTCTCCTGGGCATAATAGATCTGGAGTGCGCCGCTTTGAGCGATGCGGAAGAAAGGTTCCTGGTAGTAGCGTCAACACTAGTTAGTAGGCGTGTGTTATGTCCGATGAAGCGAGACCTTGGAGCATGGCCTACTCACCCATAGGCCATTGACACCGCTTGCTGCGCGTTGATCGGCTTGGCTAAGGAATACCCAAGATGCACCGTTGGTATCTGAATAGCAAACCGTAATCCGGTAGCTGTTTTAGGAATTTATTTATCCAAGTGTGAGGTCAGCGATTCTCATTACGAGTCGAACCGGACACGCATTGAAGTACTCACTAAGTTGCCACTCCGGCCGAGTTGAGATCGTGATTTCTGAAAGACGCAAGGACGCGCCCACTGGCGAGCTGTATCAAGTAAGGATTGTCGAGGTCCCCAGTACCAGTGGCGATAGAACCGTAAGCGGCGAAAGTCTTGCCGCCGTCTGTGGAGCGGGTCACTGTGAGCGTACGTGTGGTTCCAGAGAAATAAGTGAAGGCAGCTAGGATGGAGCCGTCGTGAAGGACGAGTTCGCGGGGGTAGGTGCCGCCTCCGACTGGTGAGAGTGCGATCGCAGTGGCGCTGACGGTGGGCTGGGTCAAATTGTGAGCGGAGCGTGCTTACTGGCCGTAGATGGAGGGACTTACGACGACAGTGGCACGCCGATCCAAAAGTGGAGTGGATGTTACAAGGGCTGCTCCCAAAGAGACGAACGCGAGGATTGTTTTGAATAGCATTATGGTGGCGAGGGAGATTCGTGCCGTGGTAGGTAGCGGATGTGGCGGTGTCAAGAAACCTGTTCGACTTTATATGGCGATGCATCTTATAGCCGAGTTGATGCAGAGGTACCAACCAGATGTACAGGAGAACGCGCAATCACGGAAAGTTCTGCCGAAAGTGCGACATCTCAGCTATTCTGAGGTGAAGGGAATAGATCGAGTAGGAGTAACTAGCCGACAGCAGTATTCAAAAGAATCAAGGTGATATCCCGAGTCGCGATCATTGGGCTGATCTCGCCAAACGACCTTCGCTCTTCGCTACAACTGCGGGTACAACTGCGGGTGAGACGTAGTGGAGCACGGCGAACATCGGCGTATCGCCGCTGGGAAGCCTGAGAACAGACTTAGCACAAGGTTGAACAGCACGCCTCTTTTCATCGGCAACGGGTGCGACAATCAACTTTGAGGCGATGGCAGACATCAAAGGCTCCAAGAGGAAAAAAAATTCCACGATCATGAGGTTGGCACTCGAATTCCCTCGACTACAGAATACACCTCACCTGACATATATACGTTCGTCCCCTCCTCTTCGCTCTTTTAGCGTCGTACGCATTCGTATTCCTGGCGCTCAACATTGGACAGTAATAACCACTTACAGCCGTAGCCAACACTTTGTTTCCTGTGCTCCGATCAATCACAAACCACATAGTATTGCCGTTAGTCGCGCCTCATTGAGTCCCGAATATCCTTCATTGCGAATCCAATCTTCGTGGCCCGCATCAGAACGACCTTAGGCATCACCATCATGGCCATCTACGTGATAAGGTCCTTCATCTTCATGCTCCAGCTCCAGCCCACACCATTCCATACAGCCTGGGAACATTTTCATGATAGCTGCTCTCGAGGATGTACAAGGGAGGTGGAGGTGGGGCATGACGAGCCTAGCTGGCAGCTCTCCGCAATCTTGGCGGCTTCCCTCCGAGAACAACCCCCGCCCAGCGCGGTGCTGTATGCACGCCAGTACAACCTCTGGCTCTAGATCGTCGCGCCTGTCAACGTAGAACTCCGTTAACTTGGGAAGTGGCTATCTGAGCGTTGCAGTCCCGTCTATAACGACTTTGAACGGCTCGACGAGATACGATAGGATGGTTTTCACGGCGGCATTTCTTAGAGTGAGGTGCAGGTATGTGATGACGGAGGGAAGCTGGCTAATGATAGCCATTAACGCGCAAGAGGAAGGGATTTCAGAGATGTACAAGTAGACGGGCGAGGTGAATGATGAGGTGTGCACGCTATCCAGGAGCCAAGACAGGGTTTCCAGAGTGGGGCCGTTGGTGAACCAATGACCCGAGATTTGAATGCCTACGTACTGCACCGAGTGGCCAGCCCCCCCTCCGTACCCATCCCCTTTAATCGGTGCCGTGGCTCTGTACTCCATGGCATTGCATTTGATTTCGATAGACACGGCCCCCGCAGTCCCCAGTATGGACGACAGGCTTGTATTGAGATGGGCCATCTCAGCAGAAAAGGTCGGTTTAGTGGTTTTAGCATTTTTACCCTGAAGCGCTTGCACGAGGGTATACGCATTCGTTGGAGAAGATGTTCGGTCGTCAGTGGGTGAACCCTTATAGAAAGGTAATCGAGTCGAGGGAGTTCGATTGTGAAAGTTTCTGGTGGGATGGAACCTGGATGTACATTTGGCGAAAGGTAGAGCTCGAACGAAGTGGGATCGGGACCTGATTGTAAGACATGCACAACTTGTTGCGCTGAAGGGCCGCCTTCCTGGCGATGATCTATACGCAGCGTCCTCCGGCGGGAGAGGAGACCAGACTCCCAAGGGATTCTGATGTTGCAGAGGGTGAGGTGACGTAGTTTACTGGCGTTTCCACCGAAGAGGTTAACCGTCTTTTCAGCTCGATCTACCGAAGGTCCAACTTCTCCAGAAGTGGCGCCGACTGCCGTTCCAGCTCATTCAACGTTTCCATTGTCATGTATAACAACTTGATGGCCTTCCATCGATGGATCTTCTGGAATATCCTCGTGTTGAGCTTCTCATTATCCTCTTGATCGCAGGGTTGATAATTTATAGAAATATGAAGGGGAGCCTGCTCTGATCTCGCCAGACATTCGATGTTGACCCGAAGGGAATTATGGGAACCGATATAGGCCCACAGCGATGGTACGTTGTACGTGATTCCTCTCCAATCGTGACAAACCAACGGGAGCCTCGCTAGTGCGGTCACCTCCGGTCGACGATAGTAACCCCAATCAATGTTCCAATCCTCCACAGGAGAAGCGAGTGCGAATATATCGACTAATAGGTCGTTTGGAAGGCGAGGGATGAGGAGGAGAGTGTTACGGCGCTGTAGCGGCGGTGCGAGCCATCGCTGAAGGCCTTCAAATCGTCGCCGAGCGAGCGCATCATGACCGTGATCCTCTGAGACTCTTCCAGTGGTGGATCGTTCCTGTATCGCGGTAGATGCAATGATCGATTAGAGTGTGTGAAGTCAGTGAATGAGTGAATAAACTGACAGGGATGGTTCAGATCTGGCTTTGTCAAGAGCTCTATCCCACAGGGTACTGGGCTCTTGCATCATGTAGTCTTCCATGATCGCCAACCAATATTTGGGTAGTAGATGTAGGCAAGGTGATGGCGGCACGACGATCCATCCTTTTAAAACACGTGTCTTGTTTCCCGCAAGGAACTTCGCTTCACACAGAATTGGGAGGCTTTTAAGGACATGTCAGTAATACGAGCCTGGATGAATTCGGATAATCTATGAGCACCATCTTGCTGCTTCAGAGATCTACTGCTATTGGTGGAGGCCGTAGGCTTTTTTATTCTGTGGTGTTATCGCATTTCGAATGATTCTAAAGTCTGTACGATGTCAAGCTTTGATGGTATGCATGGCAGGCAACGTGAGAGTGGATTTGATGCAGCCAGGAATCAACGTACAAGGTGCTAAGTCGGCTGGGCGTGTGGGATCTAACATATTACATAACTGCGGAGTGACAAATTTTGAAAACTCAGTTTCTCATTGCTCCGAACCTTCCTGCATGATCTATAACACCCTCAGGGCGCATTTTATAGTGGTAACCTTGGAAACTGCTGGACTACGTACAGCCAATATAGCCAACATTACATTTCTCGCACTCCGATACAATCTTAAGCCACATACTCGTCATGGCTGTTAGTCTTGCCTCATTAAACCGAATGTCCGTCACTCAATCTTGAGAAATTGGGACTCTATTCATGACCATCCCCGTGATAGATGCTCATCCTCATAATCCAACTCCAGCCCACACCATTCCATATAGTCTGGAAACATTTCCATAGCAGCTGCGATCGAGGATGTACAAGGGAAGCGGAGGATGCCAAGCCTAGCCGGCAGTTCTTCGCAGTGTTCAGGGCTTCCCTCCAGAGACAACCCTCGCCCAGCGCGGCGCTGCATGCACGCCAGTACAGCCTCTGGCTCTAGATCGTCACACCGGTTAAAGTAGACCTCCGTCAGGTTAGGAAGCGGCCATCTGAGTATCGTAGTTCCGTCTATCACGACCTTGAACGGCTCGGCGAGATATGATAAGATAGTCTTGGCTGCTGCACTGCTTAGAGCGATGTACAGATACGTGATGGCAGGGGAGAGTCGGTCAATGATATCCATCAACGAACGCGTGCAACGAGGTGGTATCAGAGATGCGCAAGGACACGGGCAATGAGAATGAGGGGGTGTGTACGTTGTCCAGGAGCCAAGACAGGGCTCCTAGGGCGAGTTCATCCGTGGATCGATCGCCTGAGGCTTGAATGCGTATGTATTGTGCCAAATCGCCGTCCCTCATCCTAGATTCGTTGTCATACTCATCTTTGTCGATCTTTGCTGTCGCTTTGTAATGCAGGGCATTACATTTGATGACAATATCCACCTTCCTCGCGGCAAGGAGTATGGATGATAGGCTAGGATTTAGATGATCCATCGCTGCAGAAAAGGTCGGTCCAGTAGCTTTAGCATGGTCGATGCTGAAGTACTTGCATGAAGGTGTACGCATTCGGCGGAGAAGATGTTCGGTCATCAGTGGGTGGACCCGGAGAGATAGGTAATCGAGTTGAAGGAGTTCGATTATGGGGGTTTCTAGTGGAATGGGACCTGGATGAACCTCTGGCGGAAGGTGGAGCCTGAACCGAGTGAGACCAGGGCATGATTGCAAGACTTGCACGACTTCTTGCGCTGAAGGGCTGTATATCTGATAGTGATAGATATGCAATGTCCTCAGGCGAGAAAAGAGATTGGAATCCCACGGAATGTTGATGTTGATCAGGGTGAGGTGGCGGAGTCTACTGGCGCTTCCACAGAAGAGGTTGATTGTTCGTAGAGTCGTTTCCAAGTTCCACTGAACATCCAACGTCTCCAAGAGCGGCGCCGCCCAATTTTCCAGCTTGTTCAAGGCTTCTATCGTCACGTTGTGCAACTTGACCGTTTTCCATCGATGAACTTCTTCGAATATCTTCGTGTAGAGCTCCCTGCCACCCTCATATTTGAGCCAGCGGTAGTTGAAGGAAATATGCAGAGGGGCCTGGTTTGACCTCGCTAGACATTCGAAGTTGGCTGGAAGGGGGTAAGAGGAACTAAGGTAGGCCCAAAGCGATGGCGTATTGTCCATGATTCTCCTCCATTCCCGGCAGACCCTCACAAGTCTCGCCAGCGTGGTCACCTCCCCCGGACCATGGTGACCCGATACCATGAACCGATACTCCATTTCAGAAGCGAGTGCGAAGATTTTGACGAGTAGATCGTTGGGAAGGCGAGAGATGGGGAGGTAGGTATTGTGGTGGTGTGCCTCAGCGCTGTAGCGGCAATGCATCATATCACGGAAAGTCATCAAAGCGTCGGCGAGCGAGCGCATCGTGATCGTGGATCTCTGAGACAATGTCAGCGCTGGATCGTTCCTGTAGCGCGGTAGATGCAATGGTCGGTTGGAGTGTGTGAAGTCAATGAGTGAGAGAGTAAACTGACAGGGATGGTTCAGATCTGGCTTTCCTATAAGCTTCGTCCCAAATGGTATTGTGCGCCTGCACCATGTAGTCGTCCATGATCGTCAATCGATATCTGGGTCGTAGATGTAAGGCAAGAGATGGCAGCACGGTGATAAAACACGTGCCTTGTTTCGGTATTTCACCGGATACACAAGAACTTCGCCTCACACAGAATTGGGTTTATTACAAAAGGACATTTCAGTGAGTTTTCCGAAGGTGAGGAAATAGATTCGAGGTATATACAACGGAAATGGATTCCTAGAGGCCATACAAAGAAGAGCAGAGACGTCGAAGGTGTGCATTTATAAAGAAAGTGTTGTCGCGATTGCACTGAAGACGGTCATCGCGAGGAAGTAGGCGAGATTTGGAAGGTGAGATTTGACAAGGATGCGTAGGAGAGGGGCTGATTAGTATGACATTGACTCAAAGGAGAAGGCCAGATGTCGAACCAGCACCGGTCGCTGTTCCCGTCGCCGTGGCGACGTCCGCTCCCGGATGCAGTCGACAGAGCGGGAATTCCAGGCGCTCGCGCCTGGGAGGTCGCAAGGCAAGTCGAGTTAGCTTGCCCCAATATTGGGAGGTCGGGGGATGGCGCCGTTTCCAAGCGTATCCGTGACCGAGACTAACCAATCGATTATCAGTGCTCAGCCACACATGTTCCGGTGACACAAAGGGCGTGCACTCACAGTACGCGTTGATGCCGGCTTTAAGATGTATGATCTAATCATATTTTGCGATCATGAAAGTCAGATTCGATAGATATCTAGTACGGTCCGCTTGGCTATGGACTAATGATGTTTCCTGCCACAAATTTCGCTCGCTTCGGTGGGTACTAAGAGCCATGGTGATCAGCATGTACATGCCAGCGGGAATGGAGGTGGATTGAGACCTACATTTTCTCCGAGAAAGTTAATTACGTGGGGAGGTTGGCCGCTGGATACCGTCATAGGCACCATGCAAGCAGCATGAGGAGTCAGAAGATTGACGCGTGTGCTCGCAAAGGAAGAACGAACGGTGTACCCGAGACGGTGAAGTCCAACGTCCATGCTTTCATGCTGGCGCTACTACACGTGGCATTGTTAATCATGTCCGCTACAACATTACCGAAAGGCCGGCCTACCAGGAATCAAGTAAATCGCTAACTCACACTAGCCAGTGCTCTAGCTGAATCGTACGCCGAAAAGAGATATGGTCCCCCAAGGTCAAAGTTTACCCTCCAGAGGAAGCCGGGCTTGGATCCAGCATCGGCCAGCCCAAGAGAATCAAGGTGAGTCGCGATCATTGGGCTGATCTCGTTAAGCGATCTCTACAACTGCGGGTACAACTGAGGGTGAGACGTAAAGGAGACGGCGAAATATCGGCGTATCGCCACTGGGAAGCCTGAGAATAACTCGGCACAAGGTTGAACAGCAACAGCGAACAGCGCGTCTCTTCTCATCGGCAATCCCAGCTCCGCTAGCTACCGAAGGTGTGACGATCAACTTTGAGGTGATGGGAGACATCAAAGGCTCCAAGAAAACATCCGAGAAAAAACAATTCCACGATGATGAGGATGGCACTCGAGTTCCCTCCACTACGGAATACACCTCCAATCCGCTGTACCTCATCACCCGTCATATATACGTTCATCCCCTCCTTTTCGCTCTTTTAGCGTTGTACGCACTCGTATTCCACATTATTCCTGGCGCTCGACATTGGATAGCGATAACCACCTCAACAACATCCGCCGCGTCAAGGCCCAAGTTCAAGGAGGATACTGCCTACGGATGGAAGGACGACATCTGGCCCATCCGCGAACAAACTCCTTGGGATATTTCGACTGATTTTCCCGCCGTGCGAAAGATGGTGTACGAGGTTGAGGAAGGCACTTGGTTGCGGCTCAATGTAGGCCCGAATGGAGATATCGTGTTCGATATGTTAGGTGAGAGATATCTTCTGTGTAGGCATAGGTGTATCGGCCCTAGTTGGTGATGCATAGTTCCTTCAGTTCTAAAGTATACGGTTTTGAGATGCCGATTCGACCTCATTTTCCTCCTTCGAATTTCAAGAAATTGAATACTGAAACCTTGTCCCACGGGTTAGGTGACATTTACTGCATCTCCTCGGACGACGTCGCGTCTTCTTCTTACCGCACGGTTCAAGCGCATGCTATCATTCAAGGTGTACCGTACGACTCTGACCCTCAGATCTCTCCTGACGGCACCCAACTCGCCTTTCGCTCCGACGCCGGTCTCGGCATCGCCAACATCTGGACCATACCCTGGTCTGGTTGCCATGACACCGCTGCTGGTCGGCTTTACTCACACCTGTCATTTACCAATCCGAATGTCGTCGAAACTCCCGAAATGAAACGTCATCGACTAGTTCAGGAAGGTCGCGCTCACGCGACGAAGGTGACCAACGAGACATTCCGATGGGTATCCGATGCTCGGTGGCACCCTGACTGCAACAAGTTGATTGCGACAAAATGGTACACGTCATCGCGAACGCTCCCCGCCGGTGAGGGGTGGCTATACGAACTCCCCGACTCAGCGGCAAAGTCTTCGTCGTCGATCACAGCCAGGGATGGATTGCGGCTTGTCGGGAGGACTCTGCCCCCCGGCTGGTCTCCGGAACAGTACGGTGATCAGCAAATTGGTCCGGAACAATTCGTATGGTGGGGCACGGATCGTCTCATCTACTCGAAGAACGTGGCCGATAGCAATGGTCGCTTTGAGTATAGCAAAGGTGAGACATGAATTGAGACATGGTAATCGATTTGCTGACTCTTGTTTGGAAGATGTGTATAAGGGAATATACGCCATCTTCTCGTACAATGTCACCAGCGGGGTTACCGAGACCCTCATTGACGCCACTCCAGGTGGCGCATCTCGTCCCGAGATATCCCACGATGGACGAACCTTGGCATTCGTGAGGAGGGTTCGCGACAAGGAGGCTTTAGTTCTGAAGTGAGTTTAGTCAATCGTCCATTTCAATCTTTCAGGAAACAGAAACAAAACCTCATCCCATCCATTGCATAGGGACCTTCAATCTGGTACGATCCGAAACATATGGTATGGCCTTACATACGACCTCTCCATTATTTCGGCGCCGATGGGGACCTATCCTTCCTTCTCTTTCACACCGGAGGATGACGCGATCATCATCTGGGCTGCAGGGTCGCTGTGGACCGTCCCACTCTCGGTCGACAGCAGCGGTGAAAGGATCGCTGGTGGAGAGCCATGGAAGATCAAGTGGAAGGCAACAATTGTGAAGAGGCTGGCCGAGACACGACTAAGCGAAACAGATATCGCGAAAGAGGAAGCTCGGTCGCGACAGAGAATCCACGCCCTCACTGAGCTGTCTGTTGACGAGACAGGCGATCGAGTGATTTTCCGAGCTGGAGCGAAGACCTATTGGCAGGCCCTCAGCCACACCGGTCTATCCCCCAAAGTTGATCCCATTTCAATCCGAGGCGATGACTTTCCTGAAGCAATACCCTTACCCGTCCTCCATCCCAACGCGACATACTACTCACCCTTTTTCATCCCGAACGAGCCGAACCTCATTATCCACGCGCGTTGGTCGGACACGTTCTTCTCCTCGCTTGAAATCGCTGACATTGCGCGGAATGTCTCGTTCGAAGTGGACGGTCTTCCTTTAGGTCGATACGATAAACCGGTGATATGCGAATGTAGTGGGTCGAATCGACGGATCGCGTTCGTGAGGAAGGGAGGGGATGGGATGACTGGGGATATTGTCGCCACCGCTGCCCCTGGCTTGTACGTCGGCTCGTTGACGCTACCGTTGCCGTTTGGTCACAGCCAAGGCACGAAGCTACGGGTGAGAGATTTGAAGCGCATCTCGAAGAATATACCCGCTGGGAAGATGAAGTTTACGGAGGGAGCGAGCAAACTCCTCGTGTTCGACGGGAACACCGCATCTATCATTGATCTCTCTGCTGCGCCCGACGATGATTCGGGGGAGTATCCGACAAGGGACCTCGTCCGGGGAAGGATGTCGACTGAGATTGCCGTGACCCCTCCTCGCTCTTCTGATCTTTTGCGTGGTGTGAAGACGAGACTGGCGCCGGCATCGGTTGGATACGTTGCGTTTATTGACTACCATCAGGTCTACATGGCGGATGGAGTTCATGTAGGGGAAAGGGATTATGTATGGAGTAAACCCGGCCCGAATGCCACCCATGGGCTGGCGCGAGTGAGTGTAGATGGTGGGCACGATATCTCTTGGTCCAGGGATGGGAAGAGGCTATTCTGGCTTCTAGGTGCGTTTTATCGTTGTTCAATGGCATTGTTTTTCATCATCGAGTGTCCCCTTCGTGTCTAACGTTTGGCTTTCTTTCAGGTCCGTACTTGCATTCTCTCGAAATCTCAAAGCTCGGTGAATGCAAAAAGGCCATCCGACAGGACAAGAACGCCTTCGGAATCGATTGCGTCAAGACCCTATTGGACGTTCAAGAGATCTCAGTCACATATGAACACGAGCGTGCTAGGATAAAAAATGCAGCCATGCAGGCATTCGCCGCCGAAAATCCGCATGGGGGCAAAGACATGGACGAAAAATACCTTACATCGGATATCCTGGTGATCAAGAATGCCACTGTAGTCTCGATGATTACTGGGACAGAGGAGCGTGACGTCCTGTATGGATGTACCATCGTCGTTCGGGATGGCGTCATCGTTCAGCACTGCAACGGGGATGTCAAGGGTGTTCCTGGTGCCAAAGTGATCGACGCGCAAGGTGGGATCGTCGTACCTGGATTTGTTGACGTACATGCGCACTGGGAGGGCCAGGACACGGTTGCATCCTCTTGGGAACAAAGGACTTTTTTGGCGTATGGGTGTACAACGGTGCACAAGTGAGTGGTTCGGCGTTTTGTTGAGTGTCTTGACTCAGAAAATTGAAGGGTGATGGTTTACATCATTCCAGTCCATCGATCGATACTGTTACTACGTGGACGGAACGGGCCCGCGTCGAGAGTGGGAACATGATCGGCCCACGGATCTTTCACACCGGGACGATCATATACGGTGGGACCGATGGGGAATATCATCAGGACATTGTGGACATGGATGAGGCGAGATCGGCTCTCGTACGATTGAAGGTTGAAGGCGGTCCGTATTCCTTCTCGTACAAGAATTATCAACTCCCTGCTAGGTGGGTGGAACGCGACTTGAATTATGTTTTGGTCCACCTTGATCTCACCCTTTCGATGTTCTAGGGCTTCTCGACAGCGCCTGATCAAGGCCGCAAAAGAGCTCGGGATGAATGTGTATCCTGAAGGAGGTATGAACTTTGATTGGGATATGACGTATATCCTCGATGGTGAGACCCGTTTATAATATTATCTTGATTGTGGCCACCACTTACGGTTGATTGTATTTTAGGAATGACAACAGTGGAACACAGCATCCCGATCCCCGTCGTGTATAAGGATGTCCTGACGCTCTTCGCCAAAAGTGGGACAGGTAATACTCCCACCCATGTCGTCAATTACGGTGGTATTTGGGGCGAGATCCGCGTTTGGGTGAGAGCTGCTACCTTTGATTCTCTCTCGCATGAATGGTTCAGCTGAGCGATAAATTGGACTACCCATAGGCTCATACGGCAGTCCCATTTAACGAAAAGTACGTGAATACCTCCATCGACTGAACAAGCTGCTCACGCTCAGCGTTGTCATCAGGTTGCGCGAGTTCGTTCCTCATGCTGTCCTGGAAAGCATAAGCACTTCGCTTTCCGTGCCTAAGGATGGTAGGTCTTACCTCAAAATGCAAATATTATTGCATTGGAAATTAATAGGATGAATCCTCGTTTAGCGTATCAGTTGTTCAACACATCAGCCTCGGTCAAGGAAATGACTAAAATGGGATTGAATGCAAACATCGGGGCGCATGGCGAACCGCCTCTAGGACTCAACTACCACAAAGAGATGTGGTTCTTCTCTCGTGGTGGAATGACTCCATATGAAGTTGGTCCCTTCGTGTGAAGGATCATCAGTTGATAATACTGACCGTTCCGCACACAGGTCTTACGATCGGCCACAAGGCAAGGGGCACTCAGTCTTGGTCTATTCGGATCGATCGGGTCTTTAGAACCGGGAAAATTGGCAGATATGGTCATTTATCCTCCGGGGTTGAACGTGTTGGAAGAGATCAGCCTGTCGTCGCAAATCAGGTATGTCGTCAAGGGAGGCAGGGTTTGGGAGGCAGGTACAATGAAAGAAGAATGGCCTGAGGAAGGGAGGGAACAAGGCTTACCACCGCTCAATACGGACTGAAGAGGAGAATAGAGGGAAGGAATAAGAGAACTATTGGTAGTAGGGAATGATGGCTAGTGGCGCACGCTTAAATGCATTTTGCTGTGTCGGTCATACAACAAGTATATGGTGTGCAGAAGTGACAGAGACTTGAATTGATGTAATCTTTGTGCTTTACCTAGCAGCTCTGTTAGTGAATCCGGTCTCGGCGGTTTCCATGAACAATGAAACAATGCCTTTAAGCACGGTGTGTTGCGAACTTATTCCTAAAACCAAATAGAGAGCCGCATTTATGAAATTCATCGTTGTCGATCGCAGCTTCAGAATCTGTTCGGTGCTTCGTGTTTGTATGTCTGCCCCCCGACCAGCTTCCGAGGACGGCACTTACTATTTCCCTAGCTTTTCGCTATTCGCCTTTCAATCGGCGATACTTTGACAATCTGCTGGCACATATTCATCACATACTAAGTACAGTAACACGTCCAAGACAAACGTAAATATCAAAAAGTGGACTCCTAAGGCTAATAAGTCTAGCCAATTATCCTGTATCTCAAAACTTTGTGGCGTCATGTCCGTCGTCACTCTAACCTTGGTGTGTAAGAAGCTCGAATGGGAGTGTTTGGTGAGTCGAGACTGGCGGAGGTAAAGACGGATTCGAGGCTGTCGGGCGCAAAGCTGGTTCATGGCAAGCGACAACACATGCTATATCGTGATCGTGAATGCGAGCGAGCTAAGAGAATAGAGAATAGGGAAGAGTAGTTTGAAAATGCCGAAAAGCTCATCCGCAGCGATGTGCTTTAGGGTATTAGCCATGCCCAGACATCGACACTCATTGGTTTTTAGTCTACACCATCCTGGACTTCCGGGGCAGTCCAACCACTTGTACCTTGGAACCTGTTCGATCGATATCCGGCGATGCGGCCTTGGGAATTACCAAAATCGATTATGTATGTTCCTACTATACACGATCTTCGCTGGATATCGACAACGATGTTGGCGCCACCAGGACGCTTATTGGACGACTTTAGAGCGTCATAATGCTGTCTTTCTTTGATGCACCGAACGATCCTTTACAGGGTGATGCGTTCCTTCATGCCCACCATGTCACTCATCGGGATCCCAAACCGCGTCCTGATGTGTAACAAGAGGGGCGACCTGAAACATGGGTGGTGCGTTTCTAATTGCGGTTGGCTCATAAAGCC